>JBBPCX010000016.1:3856206-3872367 GCA_037974365.1 Hydrocynus forskahlii
CTCTCTCTCTCTCTCTCTCTCTCTCTCTCTCTCTCTCTCTCTCTCTCTCTCTCTCTCTCTCTCTCTCTCTCTCTGATTAGCAGAGCATGAAATCTAGAAAGTAGGTGAGTGTTGTAGAATGAAATGTCTGGAAGAACTCAGGGAGCATTGAGGCATGGAAGAAACACAGCATGCTTGTGTTATAAAAGACTTGGAATGGTGTGAACTCCAAGCTAGTTAAGTAAGTAGATTTATTGCACAAGCAATTGCTCTGTGATTTGTTTTGGTGCAGTGTTGAAGTAAATTGGGTTTGGAATTAAACAATGGCACTTTAAGTACAGAACTGAAATGTCTCTAATCCTTTGCAGATGTTAATTTAAAAAATCTTCAGAATATAGAAGTCACCAGACCCTGCATATCTTTGCAGCAAGAATGTTGTGTTTTGTTTGGGTTATGTCCTATTATTAGGGTATACACCTTCCTTTTACATTTAGAGACATTGGTAGGGTCTTAGTAGCCCATCCTATTGAGTTCCTGAGCAATGCAACTGTCAGAAAATCAAAAATTTGATGCCACACCCATCATCTGGGAGTGCACAGTTGACCCTGTAGACTACTAAACCCCCACCACCACCACACTTAGTACACTCATTTCACACACACAGTGCAGTGATGCCAGCTGAGGGCGTATCTAGAGTTGTGCAGTTAGGAGATCTCCTCTAAGCATGTTCAGTTGTCCAGTGAGCAGCTGCTGGAAAAGATGCCATTTCTGTCTTCACATCCCTTGGAGGAAGCACATGCTAGCCCTCAACTTCCCTGCATTTTACTGTGGTGCGAGGAGAAGACTGGCTAGTAAGTGGGAATTGGCAGCCATCTATATGTGGTATGCCATTGGGTCTGAGCAGTTGCATTCACCACACCTCATTCTGTCCCTCATGTACAGGTAAAGCTTTACCTCATTCCAGGGATGGACTGGGAAGAAAAACTGCCCTTGGACTTTTGCCCAGACTGGCCCAATACAACCTACTGGCCACCAGCCAGCCTAACTACAGACATAGCTTATAGTTTAGCAGTGGCAAATCCTTATATGGCTCACAGCAGTTAGGGAAGCTGAGTAACTTTTTCCTTAGCTAGCTGACTCGTGAAGCAAACAAAGAGAACCAAATAAACAGGTCAGTCTGTATTCAGCCTTAATGTTAACAGCACGTCTGCTGGCCAGAGAGCTATGGGTTTGCATGTCATGCTAATAAGTAACACAACTGTCTCTTGCTTGGGTATTTCATTTATCAGTTTTGTTTTGTTTTAGCAGTGAGTGGGAAGGCTTATTGTTCTTATGGCCTATGCCAGAATTTTTACCTGGCCTTTCTGCTCCTACCAGTTTTGCATCTTGTGCCAGCATTCCCATTTTCTGTAATGTATCAATGTCCTCTTGCTAGACATGGCATTGGATCTGTTTAGCAGCTTCTCCTTATGTGTGAGAATTTTTCATAGAAGAAAAAGTCTTCAGTGATTTGCTGTTTCAAAATGTCAAGGTTGTTTACTGTTTCAAACCTTGATCATGCTCCAGCCAACACACTCCTCTTCAGATGCGCCCAGTGAGCTTTTATTAGCTCTGTTGAGCATGAACTAATGATGCAGAAACACAGATGGCCATGAAACAACTGAGCAGCCAATTATCAAATTACTCATGGTTCCCCGAGGTTGTATATAAAAAGGGCTGAGATCCTGATAAGCTTTACATAGTATAGAAATGCCCTCAAATGCTGGTTGAAATTCTGCAGTTTAACCTTATTACTGTTTCATTTGGAGCGCAGAGCTTAAACAAAAACAGTAATTTTATACTCCTCCGTGTGGATGTGTTTACAGACTTTCTCCCTTTTCCTCATGTCATGAGTCATAAATTATAGTCACCATTCTTAACCTGTTATTTAGTTTGACCACATTCCTCTATGTTATCTTTAATGTCCAGAAAAGAATGGAGGCATGTTTATATTACGTGACCCAGCTAGGCCCAGTTCATTATGCCTCAGTATGGGCCGGTGGGAAACCGGGTGTAAATTAGTTAGTTTTTGCCCGAGTACAAAAGGAGCCTTACCATGTGGTTTCTTGGTTGCCAGAAGATCAAGAATGTGATGTAACGGGGAAAATTAACGTATAGAGGGAATTCTACTCGCTTCAGTAACCCACAATGCCAAGTGTACTTTATTTCTGTGGTGGGTATGTAAGCAGATTCGTACAAGTATGTTAAGGCAAGTATTTGCAAAATAAGTCAGTTTTTCATTCATTGTATGCGACTATTAAAGTAAAAGTCTGTCCAAATTGGGGTTGTCTGATAACTTTCAGACACAGCTGAAGCTCAGATAAACAAACATTCTTACTGCTGCTCCAAAAGCAAGTGAACGATAATCATCACTGCCATCTAAGATACTGGCACTACATTTTCTGCTTTCATTTATTTGCATGCGGTTGGCCAAAATAGTGATTAGTTCCAATAACAGTGATTAGGTTATTGTGCAATATTTGACAGGCTTATCATCTGTAAAATTTAATGTCTAACATGTTTGTGCTTTTGTGTTTGTGTGCGCACATTCGCAGGCCCTGGCTGATTCTGTGAGCAGTCACAAACGTGCTGCCGCAGATGGGGAGAGCCGAGAGGAGAATCTGCTACAAGAGACTGCCAGTAAGGAGGCTGCCATGGCAACACGAATGGACGAGCTGCAGGCGGAGCTAAAGCAGGCTCGTCTAGCGATGGGCAATTCAGCGGCTGAAAATGAGAGGCTGGGCAGTGTCAATGCGCAGCTGAAAAAGGTACAAAATGAATTCTGCTCCAAAAGTTTTTCATAGGTCATGATTTGCTCTCTTTTACATGTCTTTTATTGGAAATAAATCCCATCTGATTACACCCATTTTCAGAATTTTGATCCCAGTGTTTGTAAGCAGTGCTTGCTGTTGAGTCATATGAGGAGTAGGCAAAAAGAAATGTTAAGTTCTTCTGAAAGAACCTTTTCTGGAGCCATCTGATAGGCCGCATACTGCGAGATCTGACTCCTAGTGTTGTTGGATTCATTTACAGGGTTTGGTCCACTGCAGGTATCGTAATGCAAAACCAGGCCTGGTTTCAATTTCAGTGCAAAGGAGAGATAGAGATCACTGCTGACTAGCCAGTGTGAAAAGAACAGGGTTTTGCATAGATGGTGTTAGTTGCATATAGTCTAATACATATTTATTTTTTTCTAGCATATTCCCTTAAGCCTTAGGCTACATAAGGTTAATTCTGATTTTATCCTTTCATGTTACATAACATGTTTTGTAACAGCATTACTTTAAAGTACTGACTTTCGTTTCAGTATCCCCCCCTCCCAAATTAACTGTTTGGTCCTCCCTTCTATTCTTTCCTGAAGGAGTGTGAGTGTTTGGAAGCAGAGAAGACACGAATGAGAGACGAGTTAAAGGAATTTAAGGTTCGGGAGCTGCAGCAACTTCAGGACAACAGTGAACTGGAGGAGGAGAACATCTCCCTGCAGAAACAAGTCTCTGTTCTCAAAGAGAACCAGGTGTGTCTGTGCTTTCTAGCAGTGTGAAACAGTGAGGTGCTTGAATATAAAGCCCCTGTATAACTGTACGCAGTGCAAGAATCTGCCTTGAAATCTTGGCTGCATGAAGTCAGCCTTTGTTAAGAGGGTTTGTTAAGAGGTGTCTTGTGACTGTTACTGTGTGTGTGTGTGTGTGTTTGTGTGTGTTGTGACCAGTGGAATACAAATGCTTCTATTGTAGTGGTTCTTTCTCAGCTGTTTCTTGACAATAACCCTCCACAAATTTGACTGCATAATGTAAAGATTTTATTTGTGATAAGACCATGCAGACACACCCATACCCCACCAGATCTCTCTTCTCATTAGCATATCTTAACATTTTTCAGTTTACCTTGACTCTCTGTAAATCTAGTTGGATCAGGAGAAGACAATGTGTGGAAGGTTAGGAAACAACATGTTCTTAATTCCATGCTTTATTTTTTCTGGAACTAGGACTGAACTATTGGGTGGACATATCTGATAAAATAAAATACATATTTTAACCAAGTCTTTGGTTTTAATGGCCATTATTTTCTACACAACTTGCAACAGGTATTAATGGTCTACATAATATCAAGCATTTGTATAACTACATGAAATGAACCAGATTAAATTATGCAGTTGCTCAGACCAGTGTTTATAAAATATATATCGTAAAACATTTGTAAACAGTACTGATAACGAGGTTATCAGTTCAACACATCCAGGCACCTCCACAGCATACTAGGTGGAAAGAAGACTGAAGCTGTCCTAGGAACTTGTAGGCTATTTTTGTATGCACTGAGCACCCCAGAGCAGGTTAGCTTCTGGCTACTTGCTACAGCCCTGTTTAACTTTTATAGTCTGTGGACCGATGCTTTAGGCAAAGCCCTGCCTCAGCACATTGCAGAACAGACTAGTTTCTGTCTTGTCCCACTCAAACAGCAGGTTAGAATCTTTTTCCCAGTTTAACAGCAGAGGTTAGGAATGTGCATGGTTGTGAGAAAGAGAGAGAGAGAACCTCCTGTTGCTTAGTGTTTAGTTGTATATAAAATAATAATAAACTAATGTAGTTGACACCCCACTTCTCACTTCACCTTCTGTTTGTTCTCTGGCCCCAGGTGGAGTTTGAGGCCCTGAAAGTTGACCTAACTCAGAAGGATGAGGAGCAGGATTTGCTTCGTGCACAGCTAGAGGAAGCCGGCCGGTTGCGGGAAATCGCAGAGCGACAGCTAGATGAGGCCCTCGAGGCCCTGAAAGAAGAACGTGAGCAGAAAAACAGTCTGAAGAGGGAGCTAGCTGCACACACCCTCAACCCCTTTGACTCGGTGGTCCACCTGGACCTGCAGCTGGATGACAGCTTAGACAGTGGAAGGGACAAGGAGGCGGGAGCAGAGGAAGAAGCAGAGCTGGACAGTGGCTACAACCACTCTAAAGGCAGTGAGAAGCAGCGATGCTCTACCCCAAGGGGCAGTGATGTGTTCCTCCGGCCTCAGGCTCCAGGGCTTGTAGCTGACCTGCTGAGTGAGCTTCACCTATCTGACAGTCAGAAGCTCAAACAGCAGCTTCTGCAGGTCTGTGGAAAATGCATACAAATTCAAACAGTCTTATACACTGGCTTTGGAACCACTTTGATTAAATAGATTAAAATCCAATCTAAAACAAAGGCACATTTATACTATTTTGAATAGTTTGGCACCAACAACTTTACATCATACAGGACTTCCAAGGTAGTGTACAAGATGTCTTAATTCAGTGGTCCAACCTGTCAGTTAGAATGTCAGTTATTTTCTCACTTAAGCTGTTTTATTCTTTTTCTCGCTGAAAACTCCTGCTTCGTGAAATACCTCCCAGCGTGCAAATGAGTTTAAAAGATCATTAAATGCTAAGTCTCTTCTGAATTGTGTGGGTGAATTGTCACCTAATCTTTTGAGTTGGCTCGTTTGAATTGTATGCCTTATCTCCCACACTTCATAAGCTTGAGTCTGTTCTGCCATGATCCTGTGCTGCACAGAAAATCTGTCATGTAGAAAAGGTACGGTGGCACCCTCTCAAACTGAACCCTTGTTTATGCAAAATTTCACAATGGTACCACCCCAAACATGTTTTCTAAATGCGTAACACCTGCGTAGTAGAACATCAACCAAGTTTTGTTTAATTTAAATACGTGACTTCTACTGACTTTGTGAGGCATGAAATCTGCTTCCTGCCTAAAACCACATCCTGTTCGAGATCTCTGTACACGAGAAGTCTTGAAAATCAGCCTTCACGGTGTTTTGCAATAGCCCTTGTCCAGTCAGTTTTCATTTACTCTGTAGGAAAGAGCAGTTTTTCAGTTTTTTTGCATAGTGTTGTCTTGGTCCAGTGTATTAAAATTTTATGAGATTGCTAGTGTAATTAGCAGATATAAGTTTCGTTTTTTTCTGAGTATTTCTTTTCTTTGTGTGTTACATTCCTAATTACATGTTTTTCAAAATATGATAGATTAGTTTGATTAGCCATACCTATTTATTGGCCACTTAGCTTAGATAGTTTAGATGATATGCTTCTCTGTTTCAGGTAGTGTGAAACACGACATTATTTAAATTCTGGCTTAATAAATGCCATGCACTAATCAAGTCACAACAATAGGCAAATAAAGTAAATTTACTTTTTCTGAAACTTTTTCCCACAATCAGGGTTGTTACTTTAATGTCTGTGTTCCATTCTGTAGGTGGAAAAAGAGAAAGCCACTCTTGCTAGTACAGTCCAAGACCTACAGGAGCAGTTGGCCCTGTCTAAAGATGTTCTGGATGAGCACAAAGTGAAGATGGAGCAGCTCTCCCAGCGTTTGGAAGCCCTGCAGGGCTGCTCCACTTCCTCTGTTCCCCAGACCCGAACAGATGAGCAGAGGGACACCACTGGCCCTTCTACCAAGCCTCACCAGAACGGTCTGGAGGTAAAAAATGGAGATGACTTCTATGAGCTGGATGCCAAAAGCGCTGAAGTGTTGGAGTGCCGTATGAGAGCGGCCAATGCTGAGCTGATGCAGCTGCGGGACGAGCTGAGGGAGGCAGGTGACTGCTGCAAAGCTCTGGACGAGCGCTACAAGCAAGAGAAGGAGCGCTGGAGGGCAGAGGCGCAAGAGCTGGCCGACAAAATCCGCCAGTGCATCGCTGCAAGCCGGCAGGACCAAGAGCGCATCGGGCAGCTGGAGCGGGAAATAGGCGCTACAAGGCGGGTCGCCACTGATTCAGAGGGCCACCTCAGTGCCACACAAGAGGAGCTTCTAGCATTTTCTGAAGAGCTGGCTAATCTGTACCATCACGTGTGTGTGTGCAACAACCTTACTCCCAGGCGAGTCACGTTGGACTACTATCGTGAAGGAGCGCGAGGTGGGAGACACCATCATTCGCACTCTCATCACCACCACGGAGCTTTCCGGAAGCAAAGGCGGTCGGGGGAGACGTTTGGAAAGGGAGCCCACACTGTAGAGGTAGACCTCGGAGGAGGTGGAGACATTTCTCCTACCAGTGGAAGTTGTCCTGGGTCCCCCACACTGGACTTCAGGGACCCCACCAATGTGCGAAACCTGGTTGCTCTTATTCGTTGCCAGATTAAGCACCTCCAGGTAGGCACTTCTCCATCATGATTACTTTACAGTAATTCCCTACTTTTTAAATTATTTATTGATTGAAACATTTTTACATTCTACATTCAAACTAGCGAGTGATTTGCCTGCAATTTGAATGGCTGACGGGTTATCAGCAAGGAGAGTTAGTACTTAAGTTGCTTTTGACTTGCAGAGTTCAAATGAGTGTTCAGCTGTTTGTTGATGACAGGAGTCTGACAGGGTTTCTGCTCATCAAGATAAAAGTGATGGTATGGACATTCCTGACAAAGAACTTTCAGTTTTTCTTTAGCCATGTGTTTTTCTCAGTATTCCTTGTCGTTCTCAAATTCCTTATTATATAATTGAAATACTGATGACAATGACAATTTTTATTCTGTCTTTCATTCCAAGTTTGTATTGTTTTATGGGGTCAGTTCTTATTTTACAGCCTCTTTTTGATGTCTCACAGATGATCTGCATTCAAGTTTTGTTTTTCAGTTGGAACAAATCTTGTTACATCCACATAAGTACACCCACATAAGTACAACATAAATGTAAAAAAAAGGGGGGGGGGTTCGGCACAACAATTGCTACTACCATTATTTAGTGTGATGAACATCTTTTTTTTTTAATGCTTTAATTATACTGCCCGCTTAAGTGGTTTTTGGAATGCCAGAGCTAGTGTGTCCTGAATTACCCATTTATGGTAAACTGAAAGCAAAGGAAGATCGCTGTGGTGAACTCTTTGATGCTTAATCCTGGTAGAAAAATGTCCAGTTTCAAGAAAGCCGTTAAGCAGCTTTTTGGGGAGTTGAACAGAAAAAATGAATCATTTTGGAATCATTTATAAATCCCTATCCCTAAAGTCCACTAATTTTGTTCTGCCAAACTTTTTCAGTACCAGTCACAGCACTACCTCATTACCAGATGCCTGTACTGATCAGATTGTCGCCTTTAGAAAATATGAACATGTTTTTTTGTTTGTTTTTTTCAGGTGGCTGTGGACCTCTGCAGGCAGCGTGGCACCTTGCCTTCCCCATCAGTTGGGAGCCTCACTGAGTCGGACCGTGATGCAGAGGCATTGCTTGAGGAGGTGCTGAAGCTCAAATCTCTTCTAAGCACCAAGAGAGAACAGATCGCCACACTCAGAACTGTCCTAAAGGCAAACAAACAGGTACAGAACATGTGTGCTGACATAGTAAGTTTTACAGATTTTCAGTCATGTCTATAGAGTAGACATTAATAGCTTTGGAAACAGTGGTATAAAGCACTGTAGCTGTTTTACTCTAAAGTAAACAGCTGGACATTCAGGCCAACTGCAGTCCTACAGGCAATGGATGCTCAGACGTTTTAAATGAAACTTTACTACATTGGCTCGCTTCACAGTGACCTCCACTGGTCATTGAAACCTGATATATTGTTTTGTTCTTTATAAAAAAAGTGTTTAGTAAGCACTCTTTTGCTTTCCATTGCAGCTTCTGTTGAGGTGATCAGAAGGTCATTGCCTTGAGCTAATTCAGTGGAGCGTAAGACAGCTTGTTTTACAGGTTTTATGCTGCATGGTCTAAATATTTATTTATTTTTGTTAAGGTGCACTGTCAAGCCTCTTCTTTTGTTCACTGATCCAGAGACTGATCATGGATCTTTCCCTTTGTGGGAATGTTTTTTATCTGGAGCAGCACTACTGAACTTTGATCAGTTGTTGAACCCCATGGAGACACTAGGCTACAGAGGAATATTGATTTCTCTAATAAGCTTTAGAACAGGTTCTAATTCATGATGGCAGTTTGTTGATTTGATTTTTTTTTGTTTCTTGTTGTGGACATGACTAAACCCTAAGAGTTTTTAATTAAATTTTATATCGACTTACCTTTTACACCTGTCCCTACAAGTTTTCAAAATGGATTTCTTTTCATAATGAACAATACAGTTTCAAGCACTTAAACCCCTTTCTTGATATCTGCATAGTAAATGTGATTAGTAGCTGAAATCTTTTTCTGTGGTGTCGTATTGTATCAGTCTCTATGCTTTTCTCTCCAGCTATGTCTGACCTTCTTCTGTCACAGGCATGAAGTGCTTACCCAAAAATCACACACTCTCACAGCCTTGAGCAGTTGCACGTTTCTTTTCATCTGATCTCTTTCCTTTAGGGTAGTTAGAAGCTGATCTATTTAATCAGCCTTAAAATGTAAGTAAGCTCCTCTGAATTTAGTGTGCAGTCCAACTTCTCCACTGTGAAATATTTTTCTTTCCTGATGTTACTGCTCGGAGCAGACAACCTGGTTAAGTCAGATATTTGAGTCAAGGAGTTCCAAAAACATTGCTCATCCAGTTACACCTGTGTTTAACACAAACACTGATAAAGCAATTTAAGGAGTGTTTCTCTTGTTGTGGATGGAACTGTACCCTTTATCAGACAGAGTAACATGATGATTCCTTTGGTTTCAGACAGCAGAGTTGGCCCTTAGCAACCTGAAGACTAAGTATGAGACGGAGAAAAGCATGGTGTCTGAGACCATGGTGAAGCTGAGGAATGAACTGAAAGCACTGAAGGAGGACGCAGCTACCTTTTCTTCATTACGGGTCATGTTTGCAAGCAGGTACAGGGTGCTCCCTTTTTACAAAAGCTGCACTTTTGCACACTCTTGTCAAACAGGAGGGAAGAGAAATACAACAGAGGTGAGGTAAAGTCTGGGAAGCAGCAGAGATTAGGCAGGCATAGCTTTTACACATGGCTCTGTCTAAAGACCTGGATAATCAGATTATAATTGCACGTGCAGATTACCAGGCACGGTTCCTGCACTGTTGTGTACACCTGACACCTGTGGCAGTAAGTAGAAGGATCAAAGATCATGTCGGAACAGTGTCCTGATGGAAAAGATGTATTATGTAACGAGTACAAGAATAAATCTGCCCGGTTATTAGGTACACCTTATCTTAAGTACGTACCTGCACCTATTGGCCTTTTTATCAGGATGATATACTATTGTTTTTAAGTGCCTCAGTATCATGTCAGTATCATGTCAAATATCACAAATAGTGAATGCAGAAAGATCTATATACACACACACTTTTTTTTTTTTTTGGTTTCTTTTTTTAAATATCCTAAAACGTGCATGACACCTAGTACAGAATGTCTTTAGAGGTCTGAGAGTGTGTAAATGTTGTGTAAGTGGTAGGAGAAGAGCCATTAAAGCAACATTGGAGGAGTTATCCACTCTGTGGAACAAGTATTACAGGGGTAGAAGACTGAGTTGCCTTTTATAGTTTGGAGACATTGAGCTGCGTGTTAGGCAGAATATTAGATTGTGACTTTAGAAATCAAATATCTGCCCTCTTAATCATGTTGGCCTTGTATCATGTGGGCTGACACACTTCAGGAGGTACATACAGACATATTGGGAAAATTAAGTTATTCTATTTTGTATTGTGTCTGGGTTTTATGTAGGTTTATGGCCTTTTAGTTTTGTCAGTAATGGGTTCACTCCTGAAAAGGGATAGTAGGTGGTATGAGAGCTTCCTTACCACAGTCTTGATATAAATTTGAATTCTTGTTTTGTTAAACGCTACCCTGATATTCATTGGCCCAGTCGCTTTTTTAGTTATAGCAAGGTTTGGGTATGGCGCACCCATGTGGGCAACCAGAGCAATTACCATTTCTTGTAGTTGGCACTTCATTTGTTTTTTACAATGTTTGTCGGTGACCAATTTAAAAAATGCCTCACTTCTTGATTGCTAGCTCTGTATATTTAAGCATGCTAATGTTTTTCAGTGGTAAATATGGTTCTTTCTTTTTATGCCTCATTTCTTTCTCCCTCAGATGTGACCAGTATGTCACGCAGTTAGATGAGATGCAAAGGCAGCTGGCTGCTGCAGAGGATGAGAAGAAGACACTCAACTCCCTTCTCCGTATGGCTATCCAGCAGAAGCTGGCCTTGACACAGCGGCTAGAGGACCTGGAGGCTCCCTTGGTCTCCCACAGCAATGGGGGCAGTCCACGACGCTCCCGCACAAAGCAGCTGGGCACCAAATCAGGTCGAGCGCCACGGAGTCCAATGAGGAGCAGCCCACGTGCCAGCCCTGTGATGGTATCCTCTTCTGGCCCTCAAACCATGAGTGGCCATTTGAGGGTGCTCTCACGCAGCCTCCATGGCAGTCCTGTAAGACACACTTCCTCCTCTTCCTCATCGTCATCTTTTTCCAATGAGCCTTTACCGTCCGCTTCCACACAGAGTCTGGTGTCTGTTGGTCTTGCTCGCGATGCAACGTTTGTTCGTAGCCGGGGATCGGGTTCGTCGCGCTCGTTAGACGACACGGCAGGCGGTTTGGGGCCTTTTGCGATACTTTCACGCCAGCCCAAGGTTGCTGATGCACAGGCAAAAAACATCAAAGTGTCTGCGCCATGCCGCAATAACACCTTTATCAAAGTGCGCCGTGCATCTTTACCAGCAAGCAGCCCCATGCCTTCCACTTCACGATCAACAGAAAGTATTTCCTCCAGATTAAACACAGTTGTTTCCACAAAGTCAGAGAGAAAAAACAGAGTCAAAATGGAAGAGAATGTCCTAAGATCTCATTCAAAATCCACTGCTGAACATTTAGTTTTCAAAAAGCAGTCCAACATCTCCAAATCACGTTCTTTGGAGGCAACTAGTGTAAACCGTTTTCAGAGTACAGCTGTAGCATCCGCTTCTTCGTCCAAGTCTCCACCACCTCTGAGAAGCTGCAGTGTAGCATCCTCTAGTGGTCAGATCAGCAAGAACCGTAAATCTTCAGTCACTAGTAGTGCAACATCATCATCTAGGTTTGAAACTCGATCGAGCTCCAGTTTTAGTAATGTGGAAGATGTGTTCTCTAATCCACACCATGGGACTGGAAGGCAACAGGATGTACGCAAGAAACGTCACACAGGTGTAGACACAACGCGCAGAGCAGCACACACCAGACGAAGTTCTGAGCCAAACCGTACCAACAGACCTGAACATAAACATATTAAATAATCATTTGCATATTCAAATTAGAATAACTTGGAAACCTCATGACCACATGAGACATTACCAGAACACAGTTCCGAAATAAAGCATCCACTGCCATTATTTCCACAGCACAGGAGAGCAATTAGCCCAGTTGAACTGTACATTAGTTAAGGGAGCACTGAAGCATGTTTCAGCCTGATCTCTGTCTGCATGCATGTGTGTGGTGTGGCCAGTTACCACAGACAATTTCATCGTGTTTCCTTGTACTTGTGAAAGGACAGAAAACATGTTGACTCTAAACACTTGTAGAAGTGCAGGGGCGAGCCTTATCGAACAAGTATTAGAGATTAAGCTGAAACAGTCAGGAGTGTTTCTTTCATGGAATACATTAGATTCCTATAAGCAAAAAAAGAGAAATAAAATCACAGGAAGTGTCGGCATTTTTTTCTTTCTTTCAGAAACCCCGATACCTTCAGAACATCTTTATTATATGTCCATCCACCAGCATCTGACACTGAAGTATTACTTGCTGTAATAGCTCTGAATCCTCTCAGCACTCCTAATACCCTTAATGTCTCATTGTTTTGTTCATCACTGTCTGTCTTTGCAATCATTGTTTCCAATGAATGAATGATTACATGTGATTGATTGTGTCTTTCGGCCTGTTTTGCAGCGGTGAAAGCTCTCCACCACCCTTCCTCTCCTACTCCAGTGTGTGTGGACCGTGTTCATGCCCAGCTCAGAAACTCCCTTAACCCTCCAGACCTGACCTGACATCCACTTCATCACAGACCACAACACATTGGGCTTCTCTCTTTCTTACTCTCCATCTCTGTCTTTTGTTTTTTTATGTTCCAATCACTAAAATAGTTGTAAATCTAATGTTCAGTTTCTTTCTTTCGTCTTGTATCTTTTTCTCATCTACTCTTATTATTATTGTGGCAAATTCTTTGGTTTTTTTGTTTTTGTTTGTTTTTTTTTTTACCTGTCTTGGCTTCTACCTCACTTTCCTCCTTTTTCTCTCTGGATTTTTCCTGTCTTTCTTCTCTGCTCTCTCTTTCACATTCTGGTTTGTTAGCTCATGTGTTGTGCAGCTTTGAGGAACTGAAAGCTGTCCAGAGCCTCATCTCATTTCATGATGGGGTTTTCAGGAGGAAGGCAAGTTTCACAGTTTGCCTTCAGTCTCTCACGGCCATTGAACCAAAAACCAAAAAAACACTTTGAGACCAACGTGTGATGTAAAACCGACTGCATGAGATTGACTGTTCCTGTGATGTCCTCATCTACTGTTAACATGTTCAGTTAGGCTTGTGTGTGATGGAAATGGAAATGAAACCTGCTATATTTAAACTATCATGGTTTAATAACAACTGACCAGTTCTACAGTACAGTAAGAGCAACGCTGAGGTGTGTTCAAAATGTTCATATTCTACATTCCCCTGTGATGTCCTCATTCTCAGTAATGCATTGCACCCAGTATATTGTCCTTCAGACTTTTGGACCGAGACCTGCTGATTAGCCTTCGTTCACATCTGTATTCACGTAAAGATGACCTTTTTGTGTCCTGGGACAGTAGTAGATGCTTTGCCTTTTAGGGATGATGACCTTCAAACCTGTTTCATCCTCTGTGCCTCAGATACAGTGAGGGGTGCTAGTGCAAAGTTATCAGTAGCTGTTGTCTATGCTGAGGTGTGGAGATCTTGCTGCTAACCAGACCAGGCATAAAAAATAACCAATCAAGGTTGTCCAGACAAAAAAAACTGCCAGTTTTTTTTTAAATCTTCAATACAGGGTTAAGTACAAAACACTGTATCTAATAATATTCTGTTACAAGTATGGGACAAAGCCATGTTTGTTCTTTTTAAGTTATTTAAGTAACACTGTTGACATTTCTCAAAGCAATAAGGCACTAGTTTACGCTAAAGGGAACACATCATGGAAATCAGAATCTAAAATTAGTGCCTTATAGTGTTTGTTTGGTTGACTGTTGTTGAGAGAAAAGCATTTTTTCAGGAGGTACTTGATGCAATAATTTATTTGTGTAGTTTTTTTTGTTTGTTTTTTTAATACACACAATTTCAATCATTAGTTGAAGGTTGTGCTTTTCTGTGCAGTCATTGATCGCCCCATTCGCCTGTTTTTCTACCTGGTGACATTTCTGACAAAAATTGTAGGTCATAGCAAATTAAGTGTCACTGTTCTTGTCAGAGCAGTGAGCTTGTGGAATGGATGTATGAGAACTGTGATTTGTAGTCCGCACATGTGAAGACCTGCTAGCTTGCAGCCATGCAGGTTGGTCAGCAGCATGCTAATAAGTGTAAAAAAAAAAAAAAAGAAAGAAAGAAAACATGTGTGGAGTGGTTGTAGTTGGCCTGCATTATTACTGTGTGAAGACAGTGTTGTGATCCTTGCAGAATATTTACTTGTCATGGCAGAGTCTTGATTGAAAGGACTCCATAAAAGAAGTACATTGTAAGCTATAGAGGTTCTTTGCTCTTCATGTCTTACCTCAGTCTGAAATTTTTGCCTGTTCTGACCTTTTAAATTCTTCTCAATCCTTTTTAACCCTCTGGTTGGCTTTGATACAGTTTATCACTGAGGAACTCCTTTTAAAAACATTTCATATGCCAGTCCCAGCCTTTTTTGTGAAATAAGTGTAGTATAAGAATAAAGTTATTAAAATGTCATTGTGTTGAATTGTTTTATTGCCACTGGTGGTTAGCTGCTATAAAAAGAAATTAAGTGTATATTAATAGGAAAGTATTTTAATGTAAAATTGTGTCAAATCCCTCAATAATCTTCACAACTTTTTTTTGCTCACACTCATGATGTAAAAAGGCTGTTCAACAGTTATTACACAACTTTTTTGATAAGTAGAGCTTCAGCAGTGCTTATTTTACTCTTTTTAGAAAAATTATGTTCTGATGATCCTTTTTAGTGGGTGGGGGGTGGTCGGGGGGTTGTTGAATAATCTACAGTTGTAAACACAAAGGCCTGAGAACTGCGTGGGCCACTTCAGTTCTCCATGACTCATAGGTTTATTACCAGGGAACACAATGCTAAAATGATGTGTAAATGGTGGTTAATTTTAATTAAGTTGTACTTTAGGATTGTTTTGTGTCCAAAAGAGAAGAGGAAAAGCTTTGCACCATGAATGTTGTACACAATGTGTGAAACAAAACTGCAAAACTTTTTTTGGCGTCATAACCATCTCATACAGCAACTTCAGCTATTAAACATCTAGAAATTAGGATATTTGTCCACTGTAAGCATAACTGAGCATTTCACATCAAACCACAAAGACGTCGTTACTCTGATTTAAAACATTTTTTCGTTTCATTATTTAAATTAAAACGTGAGTGATTTATTCTGGTAAAATCAGGGCACAGATAGATCCAGGGTGGCAGGTGTCTAGATCCCACTTGGTGGGCGGGAGCGAAAGGTCGTTTCCTATTGGACAACAGTGCTTAGCTAGGCGGATGTCTATGATTGATGGCACTGTCGACCAATAGGAAACGACATTCTGCTCCCACCCACTCTTACGACACGCCTGCCGCTCCATCCTTCAGAGACTGTTGTGGAACGTAGGAAGTTCTGTTTTGATGTCTCTCAGCAGAAGTTTATCTTTGAGAGTGTAAAGGATGAAATAAACAGTGTAAAATGTCTCTCCAGAGGGTCGGGGGGCTCGGACGCGCTCTGTGGCAGGGCGGGAGCAGGACTCCTCCGCTGCACAGGAAAGGCAGACCCTCCTCCGGCAGGAGAGCAGCACCTTGTGCCTCCTGTGCCCCGGAGGACAGGTGTAGAGACGGACTGTGCTTAGGCACCCCTCCTCCTGCAGGACCACAAGGACCACCAGCATCCCCGGGGTCCCGACACCAGCTAGGGAGCAAAACACGCCCGGAGGAGCCGCTGAATGTGTCCGGAAGATCCTTCTCATCCACAGCCCTGAAGGTGGACCAGAAGTCCTACCTGTGGGCTCGGTACAGTGAGATGAAGCGCCTGGTGCACGGTAGGGGAGTTTTGGTGCTCGTGATGCCAGTATAGTAATTCTAAGTATATATATA
>JBBPCX010000016.1:3879650-3893037 GCA_037974365.1 Hydrocynus forskahlii
AAATAATACCAAACCACAGGCTCTCTCCAGTCTTTCTCTCCATACTCTTCCTCTCTCTCTTTTCTCTCCATTCTCCTGGCTTCACCCTGATGTTGTTCACAGGGTTCTTGTCAAGGGAGGAGCCCCATGTTCACTTCTGAGGATATGTGGCAGCGCCTCCGCCTCCTTGCCCCACAGTACACACCCTAGATTATCAGTAGAATGCATGGGCCCTTTACAAGGCTGAATTATTACTTTTGACCTTATATGATAGATTTGTTTTGTTAAGCACAAATCAAAATGTGTCTCCAGGGCCCAAATGTGAAACAGTTCATGGATGTTTTCTCTCTGCCCGAGATGACTCTTCTGGCGGTCGCTAACGAATACTTCATCTCCAATGACATCGAGTACGACCCCGTGCACCTGTATAAAGACATCTCGGTAAGTTTGCGGCTGATACCATTGAACTTTGGTTCAGAAATGATGGTTGTCAGTCGGGTTTGACACCCCTGTTGTAGACAGTACCAACAACATTTTTAACCTTTAGAAGTCTAGAGTAATGATTATTGTCATTATCTACATATTTGATGTATGTTACCTAAACTTTTAAATGGAATGACATATTTGCACAATTAAACAGTTATTGAATGGGTTCACATTTACAGTTTCAGTTTGCAGTTAGTATCAGTGGGAAAGGACTAGTCTAGTTCCTCTCACTCGTCCCTCTACTTTGGTGCTGACCAGTCCTAAATAGAAATGGGAAGTCAGCACTCTCCTCCAAGCACATCCATGTGCCCGACTTCACTGTACGAGCAGTAGTTTGTAAATCAGAGGAAGAAAATACTTGTGGTCACACTCTGAGGTTTAAAAGTCTCAGCAGGAAAGATTTAGAAAGAGGCCAAAGATTTATAACATCTAAAAGGAGAGAAACTGGGCAAACATTCAAAAACAAACAGACTAGCAAGTCTAACGTTCTGCCAAGCTGATAGCAAGACCAGTCAGAAAAAATGGACTTGAAAATATGAGCTCCAAACAGTGTTGTAGAAGTAATACATTAAATGCGTTCAGGTTAGAGTGTTTATGTGACATTTAATCTCAAGCCAAGTAGGTTTGTTGTCATTTCAACCATATACACAGTGAAATTAAACAGCGTGCCTCCAGGACCATGGAGCAACACAAGAACAAAAGTGCAGACAGGACAAAACACACAAAATGCAAACGGAAAGAAAGAGCAAAAAAAAAAACATGAGGGACACAACAACAGGCCAAAATAACAATTTAGTGTAGTGGACAGCTACAGTACTAGTTAGAATTAAGTTAGTACTATGACAGATACTGTACTCAGTCTGATCTGAGCCTGGCGAGCTGGCTGAGGTAGAATTGTCCCTACCTTCTCATTTAAATTTGGTGATTTGTCACGGATTTGTGCAGCTTTAAGACCACTTTCTAGCTTGTGAGGTCCCCTCCTCTCACTCACCATGCAACCAGGGCTCTGGTTTCTGAGCTTCAGGTATCGAGTTTTGTGTCCCGATCAGGGGTCATTTCGCAAGTGTAAGTGTTTTACGCCGTGCTGGTTTACATTTCTCTGTTCTCGAGCAGGGAGATGGGGGTGTCTTGCGGATGCGCTTGAAACAAAGGCTATTTCTCATTACACTCCAGTGGTAAAGGGATCCTGGAGCTCAGCATGACTGCTCTCTGGTTACATTGGCCGTTCATGGTCCACAGAGAGCAGATCTGCTTTTCTCCATCAGGAAAACTGTGGTGTTTTCTGTATACTGTACAAAACTTCAGTATTTGTGAAAGGTGAAATAATCAATAAGCCAACTTATTCATAATGGATCTGTCTTTTGAAAACTTGATCAATTGTTTGTAATGACATGCAGCTCATTTGTAGCAATATCCAATGAGTTCTGGAAGACAGCAATGGACAAAACATTATTGGCTAATTCACTTGTTACATGGTGAGATATTTTGGTACCAGCTTGGGTCTGATTCTTCAGAAGGTATGAAATATACTCAAGAGAAAACAAGCAATAGTAAACAAGCAAACTGGAGTCCTGAGTAGGCTGTGGGGTTGTAACAGAACTGGTTTTCAGTCAAATTGCTCCTTTCGCAAAACATTAGCTCCAAAAGAAATGTCCACGCTCTGCCCTGAGCCACATGGTTCTGGTTTTACTTGGTATAGTTGCTCTGTTTTCTGGTATTTTTCCATTATAACTGTCTGGAAATGTGTAAAATTAGATAAATGTGAATTTTGGATATTACAACACATTACATTCATTTGGCAGAAACGTTTATCCAAAGGGACTTACTCAAGTTTCAGGACAGTGTGAGAAGCAGAGGAGAGTTCTAAGTGCTAAAATCTTTATGTAGGGACTAGCGCAAGAAGATGTTAACCTAATCAGAAGCGCAAGTATAGAGAGACAAAGGTAGGAAGAGCATCAGGAGAGGAGGTGCTCTGCAAGTCTTCAGGAGGTTGTAATTGCAATGCCTTACATATCAGGTGTCAGAAAAGGTTGGAAAAACCCAACAGGATTTTTCTTGTCCTTCTCAGGAAGCTATTGGTATGGTGCACATTAAAGGCTACATGTACAAGTGGATCATGGAAGATCTGGGTAAGATTGCTTTCTAAGGGGTTCATGTAAATAAGTTTCATGTGAATAAGATGCATTTAAATATACCAAAAGGCATCCCTCTCAAAGATAAGCTAGTTTGGAGTGATTCTTGGTATTTACCTTGCATAGACTTTGATGTTTGTGGAATCTTCGTGTCAGGTGTCAGGCCATGGAAAATGCTCTCCACAGGATTCAACTCCATGTGTGCCTGGGTTTTATTTCACAAGAAAAGCTCACAGAGGTTATGGGATTTGCCCTCGCTGGCCTCTTCTGAGGCCTTTTTTTTAGCCCGTTGTCCCCCTCTGTATTTTTTGTTGCAATAGTTCTTTTTTCCAGTGGGCTGCCATTTAGCATGGAACCATTTCTTAGTTTTGATTAAAGATTTAGTTCATTATTTGCGTATTTTGATGAAGTAAGGCTTTCTTTTTTTATGTCATATTTCATCTGTTTATTTTGTCATGCAGAAAAATACATTCTCAGAGGAGAGGAGACATATGCAGTGCTACACCGACTGGTTAGTCATGGGAAGAAGCTGTTCCTCATCACGAACAGCCCCTTCAGTTTTGTGTACGTATTGGAATATTCATGTTTGTTTCTGGCCTTAGGCCAGAAAAACTCAACCACAATGCCTGGTCAATGTATTGTAAATGCAATGCCCCTCCTGCACAAGCTCAACTTGCACTGTTATGTTACTGTGGTGGTTGAAACACTGAGTACTCAAAGGGGATGATAGAAGACAAATCAGAGCATCTGGCAGTGTCATCTACTGTTATTGGAATAGCGAGAGAGATGTAAACAGTAGACGAGTGTGTGCTGCTTTACTTGTTCTGTCAGAATGAGTCGAGAATGTTTATACGTGTGAACCAGTTCTGCCAGAGACTCTGGTCTGCCATATCTGACCAGACATCAGCACACTGCTGGCCTGGCTTTCTCTGCAGTGCCCCTTGCTGCAACACTCAGAATGAGTGGTGTATTTCTGGCCTCACACCACTATTGTATATAAAAGTGGTCTGATTTAAGTGAAAATGTAGTCAAATAATGTGCAAAGCATGCTAATGTGCATTTATATTCATAAAAGTAAATGTAGGTTCATAATTTCTGTTAAGCTCTGTCTGCCGTTGATTACCACAGTCAGTATTTCCTGAAACAGCTGCCCACTGGTGTGTACGTTTTGAGTGGACAAGCTTTTGTAAAGTACAAGGAAAACGTTCGTGGATATCAAATTTACAATATGCAGTAGACAGAAAAGAGGATTCCTTTAACCCTTAGAGCTCAGAGTAAAATGTGGTTTCAACAAATAAAAGTGGTATAAAACAGTCTAAAACCGGTGTTTGGTTGCTGTTTGCTCGTTTTTCTCTTGGCACGCCATTGCTTGACCGCTCTTCGAACCCCCTCCCTCTGCAGGTTTCCCCACCCACTTGTGACCATTCTGAAAGTTCTCCAAGGTTCAATGGTCTTGTGTTGTTTATTGAGTTTTCAAAAGACCTAAAAAAAGAAATTTGGGCATTATTTTCTTTATGCTCATTTGCATGTGATGCTATTTTCAAAACAGCAGTAACAGTTTTTATTATTATTATTTTTTAACTCATAAGAACGTGACATAGGAACACCAAACAATGCTCAGTATGGCGTCTGACACTTCAAGGCTCTACACAAACTGAGAAGCTGTTTCTTGTGTTCTAAGGGTCTATAAGACCCAACTGTAATGGATTTCATTAACGTTGAGTCCCTGATTTAAATAGTCTACAGGATGAGGGCTTTGCTCTGAGGTAAAATAATTTTTTAAAAAAATGGAATACAGTTCTGCCTTTTAACCAGCCTGTCTTGTTGTCAGTGATAAGGGGATGAGATATATGGTTGGCAAAGACTGGAGGGATTTCTTCGATGCCATCATTGTGCAAGCGGACAAGCCCCATTTCTTCAATGACTGTGCCAAGTGAGATCCTGATTTGCTTAAGAGATCATTAGCTAAGCTGAGAAGAGCACTGTACTTACTTTCAAGCTATAGTAGCCATAGTGTAACCCAAGTAACTTAAGATTTGCTGTAATTCTATTCTAATCATTTTACACTGTTGACCTGAATAACTGTAGTTCAGAGTCAGTTTTGTGTACCTTCTGAAGAAAAGATGTGACTATGTGCTCTGTTCTTTCAATAGACCATTCAGGCGTTTGGATAATAAAGGAGACCTCCAGTGGGATAAAATCAGTAATTTAGAAAAGGGTCAAGTGTACAAACAGGTATGCCCATTAATGTATTATTCCCTCTACATCACATTTTTGCTTTCCTTGCCCTACTTATTTTACAGGGGCCTTCTTCTTTCAGTCTATATCTTGGTTTTATATAAATTTTTTTTTTTGAGGTTTATCATACAGTAAGGTTTAATGTGTATGTTACAGGGGAACCTCTTTGACTTCCTCCGACTAACAGGCTGGAGAGGGTCCAAGGTGCTATACTTTGGAGACCATCTCTACAGTGACCTAGCGGTAATGTTCCAAACGAAGCCCCCTGCGCTGTCAAATCAAAATTGATTTGATTACAGTTAAAGAAATGCCATACAAGGCACAATTTATTCTCAAAAAATATTTTTAAAAAATGCAATATCCAGGGTGACTGCATCTAACAGGGTTTAAATTGTACGTGTTTGACCTTATTTCTATTGTTTTTGAATGTGAGAGACATATTCTATGGACTGTATTTGAGCTCAAAATTGATTCCACTCTGTGCAATTCCACCATGTGCTATTTCATGAAACAGACAGTGATGAGGGAACAGGAATGAGGACACTGATTTTACTGTTCTGTGTAGGACCTGATGCTCCGTCATGGCTGGCGCACAGGAGCCATTGTTCCAGAGCTGGAGCTGGAGACGAAGGTGGTGAACACAGAGCAATATGCTCAAAGTCTCACCTGGCTGCAGGCCCTCACTGGACTTCTGGAACGCATGCAGGTGAGGACTGACAGATTTGGCTTTGGCTTTTGACTTAAGTAGCTTGGCCAATAATCAGGTTTACAGTTTTCCCCAGCTGAGATATGGTTTTTGAACTTGAAGCTAACAAGTAATGAAAGCTTGAGATAACAGTATATCATACAGTGTCAGAAACTACATAGGCAGGTTTGTTTGAGATTATGTGATATGCTAACAGGTAAGTATAGGCTTGCTCGTAGGCTGCATTCGGTGTAGTCCAAAGCTAAAGAAGAAAACAATAGAAATGAAAGGAAAATCTGTATGCATTTAATTTTTTACAATATGATCACTTTACTGTGTACTGTTGGGGTGCATAACATAGTTCCATTTTTTACAAATGATGGAAATATGGAAATATATATGAAACAAAAACTGTACATGCTTGCATAAATATGAGTTATTTCATTTTTTCCCCTTGTTTGTTTAGATGTATCGAGATCCAGACTCTAAAGATGTGCTGCAGGACTGGCTGAAGGAGCGAGAGGAACTGCGGTTGGTGCCATGTTATGAAGTGTTATTCTATAATAGTGGTAGTAAGATTCATAGTATTTAAAATATAATAGTAAGAGTCTTCTGTAGCAGCTCATATAGTGAATCAGATCCATTCCACTGTCACCAGAGTTACATGAATATGTTTATATATGTTAGAGTCCACTGAACAATTTTCAATGAAAAACATACATGATACAGTATTTGTATTAAATCTGAAGAATTCTGTTTCCAGCATTGTGATAACAGTTAGGAAGACTCTTTCACTTTCAAAGCGAGCTACAGACCACATTTTATTTATTTATTTTTTATTAATATGTTCTCCAGGTAAACAGAAATTGTGTTGGAGTGTTAGCTATAGAGGATGTGTACTTATTTTCTTATTATATACTTTTGCGTATGACTGTATGTTTTTTACGTCAAGGACCTTAATATGGATTTACACTTCAAGTCCTCATTAATGAACTTACATGTTATTTTCTAACAAATATTAAACAACTCATAGAAGTTACTTTGAAGTTTTAATAGAATAATTAACTTGCAGGTTAAATGAACTACAAACATATGAAGAATCTTTTGCACACCTAAACGGGACATTTGGCTGACGCTCTTATCCAGAACGACTTACATTCATCAGTTACAGGGACAGTCCCCCTAGAGTCACTGAGGGTTAAGTGTCTTGCTCAAGGACACAGTGGTAGAAAGTGGGGGGTTTGAACCTGCAACTTTTTTGTGGTCATCAGGTTCACAGGCAAGTGTTTCACCCAAAAGGCTACTACCACCCGGCACGGTGGCGTAGGGGTTAGCACTGTTGCCGCACAGCAAGAAGGTCCTGGGTTCGACTCCTGGGTTCGACTCCTGGGTCGGGCGCAGGGTCCTTCTGTGTGGAGTTTGCATGGTTTCTCCGTGACTGCGTGGGTTTCCTCCGGGGGCTCCGGTTTCCTCCTGCCACCGAAAACATGCCTGCATTGGGGATAGGTTAATTGGGCACACTAAATTGCCCCTTGGTTGTCTGTCTCTGTATGTGGCCCTGCGACGTGCTGGCGACTGTCCAGGGTGTACGCCGCCTTCGCCCATTGCAGCTGGGATAGGCTCCAGGTAGAAGATGGACGGATGGATGGATGGCTACTACCACCCTCCACCACTACCCCCTGTTTACCTTACATGTTCCTTTTTCTTTCATAGTTACCTTTTTCTTCTTTTTTAATCTCTTTGTTTCCCTGTCCTAGTGCCAAGACCAAAAACCTGTTCAACCCGCAGTTTGGCAGCATCTTTCGCACGTGCCACAACCCCACCTACTTCTCCCGTCGCCTCTGCCGCTTCTCAGACCTCTACATGGCCTCCATCAGCTGCCTGCTGAACTACGACCTCTCCTACACCTTCTACCCTCGCCGCACGCCCCTGCAGCACGAAGCCCCTCTCTGGATGGACCAACTCTGCACGGGCTGCATGAAGACCCCCTTCTTGGAGGAGATGGCACACATCCGCTAATGGAGGTTCTACCCAGCAACCATCCTGCTATTTGGGAAAATTTGATATGGAATGGTTTAGCACTTAGATAATCCACCATTTATGATGTATCTTGGTATTCTGAGGGACCTGGAGAAATACTTCATTTTCATTCATGTGTGAAAGGTTATGTCTAAGACTGGTATCTAGTCAACCTGTAATTTGCCAAATTCCATCTATTGCAGTTGCTCCACAGTACAGTATTATTGTTGTGTTTCAGCTTCATGGCTTGTTAAATAAGGTTAAATCAGCTGAATACTACTGAAATTTGCTGTGCTTTTCTGGAGAGTATGCAGTGCTTGACACCAGCATATGAACACCCTAAACGGATGTAGCTGAAGTAGGGCACAGACATGATTTATGCACTTTAAAAATCAAAATGATTGATTCTTGTAGATAGTGGTTCATTTTAGATACCAATGATAAGGTCCTTCTTTTTTATTTTTGTGTTTTTATTATTTAAAGCTATGAGCAGCATTATTGCGCTGCAGGCACGCACAATTAGTTTTAGAAGTTCTTTTTGGATGAGCAGAATGATCGAGCATCATATTGCGACCTGTTTTTAAAACTTGGTAAAATACACTTTAATAACACCGGGTCAGGATTCCATGCTTACTGTAGATTTGTTTATTGCATTTTCTCAGCCTTCTCTCATAGCAGAGTCGATAAGTACAGTAAGTGACAGACTGAACATGTTTTTAAATCTTTATGTTTTAAATCATTTAGGAATTGATTTACATTGTCTGGATTTTGACTTCCTTTACATATTAAAGTGCAAACTTCAAAACTGTTTACTTTCCTAGACCCTCACTCTGTGAAAATAAAATACTACTTCAACCATACAGACCATCATACTGTATCTAATTCCTAGAAAGTCCACAGAAATTGTAATAAACTTTCTAAAATACTTTTTAATTTTTCTTTGTTTCATTTGGTTTAAACGTATTTACACCAACATAAACTCGGTTGATCTGCAGTCCAGGAGCATGAGGAAGACGCACTGACGTTCATATTTTAGATCTACTGTTTACATCTTGGGCTGTTTTCGCAGGTTAAACCCAGACTAAATGGAATTTTTATTGGGAAGACGTTTTAGTCCAATACTGTTGGCCTGGTGATTAGGGAGGTGCCCCTGTGATTGGCAGGTCATGGGTTCTAATCCCAGGCCTGGCAGTGACTCCACTGAGGTACCCTTGAACAATGGACCGTCCCCACACACTGCCCCAGTGGTGCTGTGTTGATGCCTGCCCACTGCTTCCCTTGGTGAATGGGTTAAATGCAGAGAAAGAATGTAAGCAATGTTCACACTGTGCTGTGCTGTGTTCACTTCACATGACTTTATTTTGATTAAACAGTGTGTCCAATAAACAGACCCAGTGTGTAATAGTCATAATTTACCAATTGTTCAGAAACATAAATAAGGTTAGTGTTTCTCACTCATACTCCTGGACCCAAGATCGGCCAAGATATGTTTGGTGTACAAAGTTCCTTTAGTCTTGTATTTGAGCCTAACATATGTAGCTTATACGCCACCAGTTAGAATCATGCAAATGGAAGGCCTCAGTCACAGTGTCTGAAACCCCCAAGGCCAGTCTGTGGATGATTTAGGCATAGAGTTTTCACAGGGCTAATTAATGGTCTATAAACTTGTTAGCCATACTAGTCTCCAAACTGAATTTCAAACACTAAACACTTCTCGGCTGATGATTACATTTTGGTGCTTGAAAACTGCTCCTGTTGACTTGTGTGATGAACTGTGCTTTGCTTCAAGAATCATATAGCATGGCTGGGAAGCACAAGCCTATCTCTAAATTATACAAGACTTTTTTAACAGCTTTGCTTGTTTTGCAGATTGCAGGCCTGGGATGTGGCCCTGTCCAAAATCATGCTTTACACTCCCCCCTCTGGTAGGAAAAGGGAAAGGCAGTTTAGATGGAGGGCCAGATAAATGCTCTCCTTTCTCAGGTGTCAACTGTGCTGCGGCGTAAATGTGAGATCTGTTACTCTCTGTAGCTCAGAGGACAAGTCACTCATGGAGGTCTGACACACTTTGGGTGAGTCCATTTCTTTTGACTGAGTTAAGCTAGACCTGAATAGAACTCTGGAAATGCTGTTGCACTTAGTTGCAGAATTAAAATGCATTATTTTTCCTCTAGATTTGTGTTATAAACAGCAGAGCTCTGGGAAAGTCAGTTTTGTAGAACCACTTTGGCATTGCACTCATGATCAGAGTTGTGAAGTAGTTTTATATAGGTGCTTGTTTCATGACCTGGTAACTGTGTTAATGTCAGTGCACTGTGGTGTGTTTGTGATTTGAAGTTTGAATGACTGAAGACACCCAGATAAAATTTTAATTATGTATGTCTTCCTTTATAAAAGATTTCATACCATCTAATTTATGCACTTGCATTATGGCTTTACATCTTGGGTTATTTACGCCCAGTTCTTTTTTCACTCTGTTTTCTTCTGGCAAATTTCTAGTTTAACCTATTAGAAAAATTAAATCCATATAAAATCTGCCCCTATGTTTCCCAATATGTTCATTTCAGTAAATAAACAATAAGTGCACATTAAAATGTGCAGCGTGTGTAGAGGTTGTATACTTATTTTCACTGAAAAAATCAATAAAGCATGTAATTTGCACACAACTGTAGATCTTAATGTACAGATTTGCTGCATGCTGTCACTCTGTGTAGTAATCTGTGGCACAAATTTGCCTGAGATAGCAAATAAATCATTTGCGGTTTTGGCAGGCATTTGACCAGCAGATGAATTATAGATTTCCACTTAGGTGAAACTTAATCTCTCCACTCCTCTCGCTCTCTCTTTCCTTTCATTGACGACCCCAAAACATTCACTCACACACATACACACACACACACACACACACACCTGACCTCCTGCAGTGTCCCAGCATGCAGCAGGAGCTGTGGCTGAGGGCCCAGTCTCAGGTGCTTGCGTCGCTGAAAGCAGTGTGTGCCATGAGAGCGGCCGCCTCACACCCGCTGCCCATGCCCCCGTCCCAACATGATCTCAGACATGCTCTGTCCAGCAGCGACAGCCCCGGCCAGGCCCACAACATCCCCAGCTCACCCAGACCGGCACACCTCAGGACCCGCACATCCAACAACACGTTCAACAACAGCCCTGTATTTCCACACAACAGAGGTCAGTACACCTGACCTTTTCAGTCAAAACATTAAATCCACTGAAGTGAATTGTTTTGTGCCTGTGAAGGGGTGGGATTTATTAGGCAGCAAGTAAGTTGGAAGTTGTGTTTATCGAGCTGAGTGACTTTCACAAGAACCGATCTGTGATGGCTAGATGACTGGGTCAGAGCATCCCTAGGTGGTGTGAGGTCTTCCTGGTATACAGGGGTTAGTACCTGCCAAAGTGGTCTAAGAAAGGACAATCGGTGAACCGGTGACATGGTGATGACTGCCTAATGCTCACAGATGCGTGTGGGGACCGAAGGCTGGCCCATGTGGTCCAGTACCAGTGAAGGGCTAGTGTAGCACACATTGCTGAAAAACTTGATGCTGGCTATGATAGGAAGCCACAGACCGGTCAGAGCTCTCATGCTGACCTCTGTCCATCACTGAAAGCAAATACATTGGGCACGTGAGCATCATGACAAGACCATGGAGCAATGAAAGTAAGTGGCATGGTCTGATGAATCACACTTTCTTTTACATCATGTGAACAGCCGGAATCTTATGTGTTACTTATATGGGGAAGAGATGGCACCAGGAAGCATTATGGGAAGAAAGCAAGTCAGTGGAGGCAATGTGATGATCTGGACAATGTTTTGCTGGGAAATATTGGGTCCTGCACACATTTTTTCAGAAATGATTAGAGGTACATGGCAAAGAGTTCAAGGTGTTGACTTGGCCTCCAGATTCTTCAGATTTCCACCAGGCCCCACTTCACACCTTACAGGAACTGCTGCTTATGTTTTGATCCAGATACCACAGAAAACCTTCTGAAGTGTGTGTGTGCAAGAGTTATGAAAGTTCCCAATACTGGCACGGGGTCACTAGTCAGTGAAATTGTCCATCACTGCAGCAAAGAAAAATATACTTTGGTTTTCTTCTACATTTTTGAACTACAAAATTGCTCTTGTGATCGCAGATCACATAAAGACAATGACTAATATTCAAAGCTTGTTTTCCAATACTGAATGGCAGTGGGATTGATATAGAAAAACATTTTGATCCTGTAAGTCAGTATGTTTCATTTCCTTCAAGAAAATGCAGTTAAACACAACACTGGTGAAAGTCCCTGGAACCTGAACAACCCAGTGAAGGCCTCGAGAAGCCATCAGGAGCTTCACAGAGAGCTGCTTCTGGCCCACAAGAAGTAAGAGCACTACTCATGATCATGCAGGTTTTAGGCATTAGGACATTTCCACATGTAACAAAACACCACGTTATTCTGAGATGAAAGATGAAAGAGACGTGAGGCCTGTTTGAAAGGAATTGCCCGCCTTTTCATAAATCGCTGAGCCAGTGAAGTGAGCTCGGTGAAAAATTGATGACAGTGCCGTTCTCTCTCTCTCGTGTCTTTTGTGTCAGGCAGCTTTGCGTGGCCACATGGGCTGCAATCGTACACCGCCTCTCGCATGAGCCATGGCCTGCTTGCCACGCTGTGTCAGTCACTGTAATGATATACATGCACCCTGTTAAGACTTGCTGGATGGCTCTTCTTTACAGAATGTCTTTACAGTGATGTCAGTGAGAAAGAAAGCTTAGAAATTCTGCTACCACTTTACAATAAGGCTACCCTTATAAAGGTTTTATAAATGATTTATTATCAGGTTGTTAGTCAGGTTGTAGACAGTTTATAAATCATTAATAAGCAGTTGTCTTATTTGTCTTATATTTTTCAAGAAATTAAAACTTAGCTTTTACTGTACACATTTATGTATGTAAAAAAACACTGCTATTCAGCACTGGTGATTTAGCTGTGCAAGTGGGATGATAGAAACACTTCCTGCCATGAATGGTGGTTGATTGCATTTGATAACTGTAAGTCAGTAAAAGCAGTGTATTTACAGCATTCAGCATGGCCTGAAGTCACTAACTTTGAATTAACCCCTGATGCCTACGCACACTTCAAACTACAGCTCGGCTAGTCATCACAGTGTTGAATTCCAAAACTCCAACCCTGAGAAAGCAAAGCCAGATGTGCTCTCATGGACCCCTGGCCGTGGATGGCTGTGGCACCACCAGGGATGGAATTCACCATATCCAGACAGGGCCAACACTTACACAGTGGCACCACTCAGGAGTCTGACAAGAACACTTAAATAAACCACTCTTTGAAAGATAAATCCTCGACCGTCTGTGGTAAGAAGTGCAAGGGTGGATAAGTGTCCCTCAGCAGAACTTATTGTGGGTGTTTGTTAGGAACTATAATCAGTGTTGTGCATGAAAGCGTTCAATGAACGGCGTTCATTGAACACGTTCAAATTTTTTGTGAACGCTGAACTGAACGAGTCTGTTTACAATTTATGAACGCAACCATGAGTGACGATCACTCTCGCGAGACTGAACGCAGTTCACATTCTACATTCGCAGGTTATAGTGATGGGAAGTTTGGCTCTTTTCACAGAGCCGTCTCTTGTGGCACGGCTCCCAAAGAAGCGCCGGTTCTTTCGGCTCCCAAATGGCTCTTAGTTTATTATCATCTTTAGCCTCATATTTTAGCCTAACTTGGCAAATATGAATGCTTTGTGTGTTGATAAAAAAGTTGGGAGCGGCTCTCACTCGATGGGAGTCAGCTCTTCTGATTCACTACAAAGAATCGGCTCTTCTGATTCACTACAAAG
>JBBPCX010000016.1:3893137-3905637 GCA_037974365.1 Hydrocynus forskahlii
ATATACATACACACACACACACACACACACACACACACACACACACACACACACACACACACTTCATTTTATTGCTTCCTCAGTGATTTGAATGCAGCTTTGCCTCTCTGTTTTTGAATTGCTGTTTTCCCGCATAACAAGATTATTCAGCTTCAGCTGGTGGAGAGATCAGCAGATAGTCTCCTTAAGATAAATCTGGATTCAGAACAAAAACATAGCAAATATTTCTCCACTAGCACCATTATGTCTGAACGTTCCTAGGATGTTCCCATTGTGAAATGCAGGATTTGCTTTGTGCCAGTGAAAGAGACCTGTGTCAAAAATGTTACGATCTCTAACAGTCATCTCTGACAAATCTAGCAGCCATGATGATATTACAACAGTGAATAATGACTGTGTGAACCAGACTATGAATGAACTTGTATTAAGCTGGTGCGACCAGCTACTGTTTTTTTTAACTAAATGAATGTAATGAAGGACAGCGTACAGTCAAATTTCTTTTGTATCAGTTTGTATTCCTTGTACTGCATATGATGCTTTTTGAGGTGGAAAAAGAGGTTTCGTTTAAAAAAAAAACACACACACAAAAATGCTATGCTCCGTCTTAAGAGCTAATACTTTAAAATGAACGTAGATGAATGTGAGTACAACAAGGACAAATTAAGCTTTAAAAAACAGTCTGGCTTTAAATCACCTAGTGGTCTGCTGATCCAGAACATGAGCAGATCCAGCAGTCCTTCACCATTCACCAATCATAACACAATCCCAATAGCAAATTAAACCAAAACTATGAATTTAATCAGTCTTCTGTCAATCTCAGTGTTGTGCCAGTATTTCTGTTCATGTACAAATGTGCCTTGGATTTTTATAGTCACTTTCCTCAAAGCAGACATCTAGCTGTGCCAAGCTGAAGAGTCTACTAATGTTGAAGGAATAAGGACAGTTATTAATTCTGACCTTAAATCGCTGTTATGCAATGCTGGTGCTGAAATGCATCTGAAACACATAAGTAGTCTGCGTGATGAAAGCTGAGGTGAGCTGTGAATACCGTCCTCTGTAGCTGCAGTTTTTCAGGATGTGTCAGCTACGTAGCAGAGCTCTGTGTGTGTGTGTGTGTGTGTGTGTGTGTGTGTGTGCTGAAGGGGACGGGAGGGGATTACTGCCTCTAGCTTTAGAGGAATATCTGTTCTGACGCACTGCACAGACTAACCAACCAATCAAATGACCAGTCTGCAAGCCTGCCAATCAACAGCTTGAGTCAACAAATCTGTCTGCCCACAAAATGAACAATCACAGGGGTCAAGTCACCACAGTGTGGCTTAAAGCCCGTGGTCTGAGCAACCAAGAGGATTGAGTCATCACACTTAAGCAGACATATATTAACATGCTAGAAAAGTGAAGCAATTTGTTTCTGGCTCAGTAAAAATGCAGTCTGAAGCTGAGTGAGGTCTGCTGGTCTATGAATAATAAATTTCTCTTGATTTAACCAGTGAAAGGCAAACAGCACCTTATCGGTGCTGTTATAGTGTTCATTTGTATATCTACAAAGTATAATGTAATACAAGCAGAAATGAATCACAAACTACAGTCTTGAGCAAGCAGACTTATAGAAACAGGAATATGCATCACGCTTCAGTTGCTTTTTAGCATTTAATGATGAAAGTTCCTCAGAAATATGAATCCTGCCCTGAAACTGTCTGCACACTCACTCAGACAAGAGTAAACACAGCCTCTTTTACACTGACACTAGCGCTCAAAAAGCTGCCACACGTTAATACATTTTGCTAAGTCCAGTGTGGATGTGCATGTGTGTCTACTACTCTGATTCAGTTCAGTTAAAAGTCGCAGAATCTCACTGTCATAACATAAGGCCAAGAGAAAAGAAGAGAAGAGAAACAAAGAGACCAGATCAGAAGAGAAGAGAAGAGAAGAGAAGAGAAGAGAAGAGAAGAGAAGAGATGAGAAGAGAAGAGAAGAGAGGAGAAGAGAAGGCTGATGCAGTTCATAGCAGCAGGCTTCACTGGGTCACCAACCCTCTCCACTGCAGCCATGGCACACGGCCACTGCAATAAAACATTTACAACCCCTAAGTACACCACACACACAAGAAACCCCTGCACAAGCAAACCCCAGATCATACAGATTTAAGGGAGACATATCTTTTTGCTCTATTTGCTAGTTTAGCATAATTCTTTATGCTCCTTGAAAGACAACTGTAAAGAGTTTGATCACTTCAGCCTTTATACAGTGTACTGGGTTCCATCATTTACTTCTTTTGTGAAGAAAAGCTCCTTTTCTGGGTATTGGTTTTGTAAGATTCGGTCCAGTTTTTAGGATAATAGATATAGTTATAAGCAACATTTTTGTCAATCACAAAGGAAATTGTTTATTACAGCTCCAGCCCACACATCCCCACATCCTCACATGCAGTATACCCATTCGTTCTGCATTGTAGATGCACAGTTAAATGCAATACAGTGTTCAGCATATTTGATGCTCAATTTCAAGGAAATTACAGGGTTTGTGATCATATATTGATCAGTACAGTTCAACCCACCATGGCCCACTAAAGCAGCCTCCTCACATTACTGCCCTTTTCTGTTCACTCCTGCAGCGACACACATATTTGCATATTTTAAAGTTTATTAAGATGTAAATCACCTTGATAGAGATGAAAACCACAAAGCAAATACTTGCTATGTGTGCAACTCAGAGAAGAGCATTTAATGCCATTATATACTTATTATATAGCTATTATATAGAGGCGTAAGGCTAGACACTACAGGTGAATAAGATAATATTTTAAAGGAATAAATATAACACTAAAGCTTTGCAAATTGCATACAGGTTTTTTTTTTTGGTATTGTACGTTTTGTTTAAAAAAAAAGATCCCATTTTTAGATATGCAAATGTGATGTAATCTGTTTAAATAAGCATACATTTGCATACATTTGATTCAATCTAGCCTTTGGGTTATGACTAGTATTAAAAAGTTGTTTTCACCGTGAAGACAGAGAAAGGGTGTCACAGTTTGTTTCTGCAATTTCACTGTTTAATCAAGAAAACTATGCACTGTTATTATACATTTTTACAAGGCATTTTTGTCAGGGCGAAATGTAGTGTCAATCCTAATATAAGCGATATATCAAGAAATACTTCTGTAATCTCCTTCAGAATATGGATATGACTTAACATCCTTTTAATAAATGCTGGTATTCTAGAAACTCAGATTTTTGGTTTTAAATTCTGAGAAAAGATGATTTTGAGAAAAAGCTTTAAGGACAGGCCTGAGAACTGCATTGTCCCATGAGGTCTGAGACAACAGGCACCATTGGTGTGAATGATGCGATTAGTGCAAAGGAAAGGAACATATCTGGACACTCCATTTAGATTCTACATCTTTTCTGTATGGTGTGAGCAAACCTAAGCTTTTAAATTAAGTTGCATAATTTTGGAAAATGCACTTAGTCATTAATGGGCATTGAATAAACATAGACATATAAACATATAAACAAATATAAACAAAATAAACATATTTCTGGCCAGCAAATGTGTTGCAGTGCTCGGAGACCTTTCCAAAAGAAGGGTTTTATGAGGGGTTCACCTTCTACAGTTATGCATAGCATACAGAACAGAACAGCATAGAACTGAATAGAACAGAATAGGACAGAGTGGACAGGTACCTTTTCATAAGGATCCGAGTCGTAGTTGAGGCCGATGCCACAGTCATCTGTGATCTCAGACAGATCTTCATCATCAAATTCCTCCAGACTGATATCATGAGCTGGCCTGCAGGTGAACAGAAAGGTAGATTTATTGAGCAAGTTCTTTATAAAAAGAAAAACAAGAACATCACCAAATCAAATCTGTCTGTGTCAGAGCACCTCTTGGTCTGCTGATTTAAAAATAATCTGCATAATTACACATGTACATCCTACAGATTTAGCTAGGGCAGCGGGTTTCCAGACTTTCAGCCCCTCCAGAAATATTTTACAACAGCTCCAAATGGTTATTCATGGATGTAAACAGGCAATCTCACATAAGGAGCAGCGGACTGTATGCCACCCATATGTCAGGTTACATTGTGCTAAAATTATGTCCATAAAGGTCAACAAATTAATCATGACCTGCATAATTAACCTTTCTTTGATAGACATTAAATTATCCTGTCATCTGTTAATCAATTATCTTTTAGCCACTTTATACTATGGTGTATTGGTTTTGTAAGATTCAGTCCAGTTCTTAGGATAATAAACTATAAGCCACATATTTATAGTACTTACAGCTATAAGCCACTTATTTGTAAATCGCAAAGGAATATGTTATTACAGCTCCCGACAACACATACCCACATCCTCACATCCAGTATACCCATTCGTTCTGCATCGTGGACGCACAGTTAAATGTAAAATAGTGTTTAGCACATTTGATGCTCAATTTCAAAGAAATTACAGGGTTTGTGATCATATATTTTGTTTAGTACCCTCTACTATACTGAATTCTAAAAGAGCACCTCTTATTCCTTGTTACTTTGTTACTAAATGCTTGTGTTCTACCGATACATTCTGTTATGTCTGCTACAGTGTTGATGGATGTGTACATTAAAAATACTGCATATCAGCATCAGCCCAGAATTCCCATTTAGATGCACCGCAAAAATGTGGTGGTTTCTTTTTCTCTGGATTCAAATTGGTTACTGGTGTAAAACATAGGGTATCTAATCTAATATCTAATCTGCATATGTTTACTTACTGGGTGCTTTAAGCCATTATTCAACAGAAAGGCAAAACCCCAAGATGCTCTGGGAGAGAGTGTGTCAGTGTGTATGTCCTGTAGAAGCCTGAGTTGAAATATGAGCTATCCAAGCAACATCCCGAAAGCCACTGAACTGCACACATGCAGACATTTAAACAGTATATGCACATATGAGCCCAGTTCAAAAGTTCCATGACTAAGACTCTGTCTGACAAGCCCACAGCAAGCAAATGGTCTGTCTTCATCTCCTCCTTGTCCTCATCAGCACGTACAGTAGCTTCAGCTCATCCACAGACCCTAAGAATCAACAGATATGTGGGTTAACATGCTGCAAAATGGGGACAACGTCTGCTACGGCTCGGCACAGCAGCAGAACACAGTACCCTCAGCTACATCAGCCACGATCACAGAGATGGCACGAGTTCTGCCGTGCCCCACTCGAAAGAAATGCTGCAATGCAGCTTTTCAGAGCCAGAAGAAGTCACAAATCCCCGCAATCTATAGACAGAGAGAGCGGGCAGGGACTATCTGACAGCATCCTGTTTTTTAAAAAAGCTAATTGTATTATGGTTAAATGGGTCATGCAGTCCAAGGCCAAGTCCCATTTTGAGTATAAGAAAATCTAGATCATCAATGACCGTCTGAAGTTTAAATACTAGTGGTCACTTGCACAAAACATCTTATGTGAATTTGGGCCTCATGTTCTCCCTTTACCTACACAAAATCTCTGATTAAACAACCGTTTAATTATAAACTGGGAAAAAAAAAACCCTGTAACTATAAGACGAGTTTTGGATGAGTTTTAGTTCCAGCACTCAGATTTTTGACAGCTGCATAACGTAAAAGTTATGTTTAAAACTCTAAACGGACCCCTGGAGCATTAATCTTTATGTAAATACTTAAAATGCAAGTAACCACAGGCTTTTATAAATATCATTTTTGACATTTTGAATTCACAAATACTGATTGCCCATTGTATTGTGTAAATCATGATAAATGGACTTCTAGAAGTAGTTAAGAAGGAATTTTTCTCCTTTTAGGGATAGATGTTTTTGTTCCAGCAGCAACAATATGCCAGTATATCACTAATTATAATTCATTCAGTATAATGAATGTATAACAAATCATATCACATACCTCTTACATAAGAAATAATAAATGAACTGTCATTCTTACATAAACAAATGCATAACAAGTAAACAAATGCATAAATCACAGACATTTTAAACAATTTAAGTGTGAAAAGACATGAATGGCTGGATTTTTCTCTTAGGACTTAAAAATACTGTTATTATTGCAGTTTGGAGGAATATGTGAAGAAGACAATTCATGTTAAAATGCATCTGCAATCATTTGTATCCGTACGTGGAAACAGATTTATAATATAGTTTATGTTTCATATCTGTCCAGACCTCTGGTTACAAAATAACCTTGACTTTTCATTTAGAGTTGTTTGTGATAACGTCTGGGTTTAGGATAAGAAAATGAATATTTATTTTTCCTTTTTCCAAGACCTGCAGTCACAGCTCAACAATGACACCGAGATAACTGTAACCTTGACAAAGCTTTCATGATCGTGTTAGAAGAGATTAACATGCAATTACTTTCCACTGAGATCTGCCACCATTTGGAAATCAACACTATTGCTTCCATGACCAGTGCGGCTACTCTGCACTAAATATTTTGTTCAGTTCCTCCTAAAAACTCTTTTATGCAGTAAATAAAGGTTTGCGATAGGTTTCTTTAGACCTAACAAAAATAACTTCAATTAAATGTATAATTATTAATTCATCTTACATAAGAAATAGTATACTGCGTTATTGCTTTTAAATCATAAATAAAAATGGAGATATTACATGTGTCGATGAACACCAATAGCAAGAGAATTGAAGTGTGGAAAGAGACTAATTCAAAATGTACAGCCACTACAGATCAAAGTCAGCCTTTTTTTACAGTGCATGGGACTCCAGAATACCAGACACGTCAGTATCCTCCATATTTCTGTCTGTAGCTGTAGCTTGTCTGAAAAACTACACAAAACATCACACCAGTATTCAATCAGTATCATAAATAATTTAATCTCTGCTCCTTCTTTTCTTCTATTTTTTTTCTAGATGTTCAATTTCTTGTCTCAGTCAGACCATCTGCTGTTTCCACTCAACTGAACTGGTGTAGTTGAACATTAAATAACCAGCATGAATATTTAGTGTATTGGAATTGCTACTTCATTCACAGTCCTCAGTTACCTCACAGAAGGCTAATCGGAATCAGAATCAGAAAACTTTACTGATCCTGGAGGAAACTGCTTTTGTTATGACTGCACAGACACACAGAGACACAGAGACAAGAACAATCTAAAATAAAAAGTCCAAATAAAGTCCAATAAAACTCTGCAGAATATGCTCAAACACACTATGCTACATACACAAAGGATGGGGTATAAATACTATAGATAATTAAGATGTATTTGACTAATTAGGATCTATTCTTTCATTCTTCTTTTGTTTTCTATTTTTGTCCATCTGTTTCTTTTTTATGTACTTTATCAGAGGTTATCATGGGGAGCGTGGCAAGTGTTTTCATAGGCTTATAGCCATCAGAGAATAAAGTGCTGGCTAAGGAAAAGACAGGTGTGTGTGTGTGTGTAAGGGACAAAGAGATATGAGGGTCCTGGCATGGGTATATAAGGACCATGCTGTGCGAGGGGCCTGTGTGTTCACCCAGCTGGACGGAGCACAACAATCACCATGAAGAGTCTGATCGTCCTTGTGGCTTGCCTTATCCTCTCAGAGGCCATGATCAGGTAACAGTACTGTTGAGGTAGTGTTCAAACTACTGCCCCAAAGGTACTGCTCTTGTGGGGCAGCAAGTTTGACTGGTCTCATATGTGATACTTGGGTTGTTTTTGTTTTTCAGGGTTCCCCTGAAGAAATTTAAGTCCATCAGAGAGACTCTGAGGGAGAAGGGAATTCACCTGCCCTACACTGATCCTGCCCTCAAATATCTGAAGCCTGGGGTCCTGGCCTCCGAAACCATCGAGCCCTTGACCAACTATGCTGATGTAAGTCAAAACCCAGATTTCTACAACGAGGCCAGATCACGTTGAATTTAAATCATTTTAAGTCTTACAATAACCATCACCATCATTTAAAAAAAGACTAAGCACCCAAATACAATTCAGATCGGTTCTGGATATCAATTAAAGCATCATAAAACATTTCATTGCACCATGACTTAATTAGAATTTGATTATTTTGGTAGGATAAAGTATTTTTAGAAAGTAAATTAAATACATGATAGGAGGAACTTTTCAAACATTTTGCAATGTACACAAAAAAAACAAGCATTCTTTTTTACATTTGAAAAAATCCTGTGTGTGCTCATGTTACGTTGGTCATAACATGAGCACACACTGTATTATATATAAATTACATTCCAAAACCTCCACCCTCAGTTCAACAAATTGTGATGCACGATGCATTTTTACACTCCGAACATTCGCAGTATTCAGCTTATCACCTTTAATGCCTGTTTCAGTCATCCTACTACGGCGTGATCAGTGTTGGCACTCCTCCCCAGTCCTTCCAAGTTCTCTTTGACACAGGCTCCTCCAATCTGTGGGTTGACTCTACCTACTGCAGCACCCAGGCATGCAGTAAGTCTCTACGCACCCCAGTACTGCTTTAAATAAGCTGGAGAATCTGACACACTAACTGAGATATGTGTCCAAGTGATGCACAAATATACCGCCACTGCAAACAGATAAAAAGATCCTCATAGCTGAGGCATGAAACTCAGTTACTGTGTTTTTTTCCTCCCAGCTACCCATACACAGTTCAACCCCCAGCAGTCCTCCACCTACCAATCCACCTCTCAAACCTTCTACCTGCCCTATGGAGCTGGATCTCTGGATGGCATCTTTGGCTATGACACCGTCACTGTGAGTTTTCCATCAGAATAAAAGATATTTCAATATCCTATATCATTCTACATGATGTTAGATCTACTGCACATTGTTAAACCCAAGGCATAATAAGGCATAAGAAACAAACAGATTCTGACCTCAGAGTTCCCACAATATTCTTCTAACTTCATTACGCCCTTTTGCCTTCATTAGCTGTCTGGCATCACCGTCCCTAATCAGGAGATTGGCCTGAGCACCAACGAGCCTGGTCAGAACTTTGTGGTGGCTCAGTTTAGCGGAATCCTTGGTCTGGCATACCCATCCATTGCCGCCGGCAGTCAGACACCCATCGTGGACAACATGATGCAACAGGGTCTCCTTGCGCAAAACCTGTTTGCAGTCTATTTGAGCCCGTAAGCAAGTCATGTTTTATGTCAGTTAGAGAATGAGAGGTTTACAAAAAAAAACTTACTAAAATTGTTTTGTGAAAACTTTCATAGCTGATTGTCCTCAATCCAAACAGATATTGTGGTCAAGTACTATACAGTATATAAACAACACTACATGCTATTGCTCGGAGCTCTGAATAAGCATTGTCTAGATTTTGTCTAGGTTAGACTGTTCTGAATGTTGCTGGTGCCTAACACTGCAGGGTTCTGCTTGTTCAGGAATGAAGAATCTGGCAGTGAGGTGGCTTTCGGTGGAGTGGACCAGAACATGTATCAGGGTCAGATCTACTGGACACCAGTGACGTCTGAGACCTACTGGCAGATTGGCATTCAAGAGTGAGTACCATTTATGCACTGACCACTTTATTCTACTTAAGGGCCACGTTATAAACTGCTATTCTTGAAGGTTTTTTTCCAAACATAATAGACGTTTATGTTGGGTTCTTGTGCTACAGCTCACAACTATTTGTATTTTGTGAACTAGCTTCCTGATTGGAGGACAGCAGACCGGCTGGTGTTCTCGGTACGGTGGATGCCAGGCCATTGTGGACACTGGAACCTCTGCCCTCACTGCTCCTCAGTCATATCTGTCCAGTCTGATGCAGTCTATTGGAGCACAGCAGGACAGTTATGGACAGGTAGCTTGCCATCAGATTCTAAACACTGAAAATCGGAACTCGTCTGACTGACATTTAATGTCATATGGCAAAAAAATATTAGTAATGACAGATGTTTGATGCCTGTCTCCAACAGCAAGCAACTCAGGACATTTTTTAAAGTAACTATAAAGTGCAATGTAACTGAAATAAATAGTACTAGCTTCTGCTTATAAATGCTGTAACAGCTGGTGCATACGACGGCCAACTGACCTGAAAGCCAACACAGAATTCCTCAGATCCCCTAACATATCTTCACTTTCTGTTTTATAGTATGTTGTGAACTGCCAGGGAACTAATTTCCCCACTCTGACCTTCACCATTAATGGAGTGAACTTCCCTCTGGCTCCTTCTGCCTACATCCAGGTGAGCTACTTTTGCTAGCTGTTATCTTGGCTTCTGGAAGTACTGTGTTGCTACAGAAAGTAATCGGTTAGAGCTAATACAATCTTAGATTAAGAGTGCCAAAATATACCATCATTAAGATATGAAGTAATTAAGTCTATTTCATACTTTTAGATAAGAAACATTTTTGAACATCTACAATCAATAAATCAGTCAATTAAATAAATCAATTAATCAATCAATTATTGAGGTGTTGAATAAGAAACTGGAGGAAAAATCAAAGAACAGGTACATAACGAATGATGATAATATAATGGACTGACATTCAGGCAGCTACTTGTTACTATGAAGTCAATATATAGCTATGCAGGGTCTCTATAGTCTAAATCTTTATTACAAATGCAGATCTTCAGTGTTGTGGGTGTACTATGATAACCATAATAACCATAATAATAGTCGCACAATGTCACACTGTCCAGCCCAACCTGCAATAGATCTTTCAGACACCAAGCGAATGAAAAACGAACAACAAGCTCTAATTTCTTTGTCCATATGTTCACAGGAGAACCAGAGCGGCTACTGCACGGTGAACATCACTCCCACCTACCTGCCCTCTCAGAACGGCCAGCCCCTCTGGATCTTTGGAGATGTGTTCCTCAGGGTGTACTACTCTGTGTATGACCGCGCCAACAACCAAGTTGGCTTTGCTACTGCTGCCTGAACACCATCACCAATACAACACTCCATGAACTTCACAAACATCTCTAATGGAAGTTACGGCCTCCCTAGCAGCATTGTTAATACTTGTCATTAATTGCATTGGCATTGAAAGATCTCTACAGGTAGAATGTGACGAGAAAGAGTCAAGAGAAAGACTGTGGAAGTTCTTCATTAAATCTTTATTTTCTTCCCATGTCAGTAATATCAGCTGTAGACGAATGCAATGCGTTCTAATCAAAATGTACACTTTAAAAATCCCCTGCTTAATGTGTTGAAACAAGATTTTATTCACTGTTTATTGGAGGACTTAGATTAAAAATAAAAAGCACACCAAAATGTCTCTAGTCTTGATTTCATATACAAGCACTAACTCAATATGAATGGTTGATCGAACTCATGCTGGATCTAAGAAAGTAATTGGACTCTTCACTGCCATCTGACACCACCAGTCAGGCTTTAGCCAAGCTGCAGCAGATGGGGTGCTTTTATTCTGTCTGCTTATTATCAGGACCAAGCAAACCTAGCTCAGACCTGAATGGAGCATCATGAATTCTGGTGGCTTCTGCTTTCTGTTCCTATCCTGATTGGTTGAAGCATATAAAGTGTCAGTACTGAAATAAAAGTCAATATTGATAATGAGCATTAAAACAACATCCTGACTGGCAAGCTTTCAAGAGAAATAGACAGTATCATTTATGTAATTTACTTAAAGAATGAAAGAACTGCAGAGCTAAAATTAAATAATAAATCTCTGTTTGCATGCACTCAGAGATGTATTTATCAGTTTATCTATATGAGTAATTGAGAATGCCTTTAGAAACACAGTCATTACCTAAAAGCTCCATCGTATAAAAGTATATCCATGCGAGATCTGTGCTCTTTAAAGGGGATTATTTACGGGGGGTTTTTTGACAAAGGGAAAATGCCTGAATGGCTCTTTGCAATTCAGAAATTTTTTGAATTATTTCTTTCTTTTAGCCTCTAATAATAATAATAATAATAACAGTTGTTGTTGTTATTATCATTATTATTAATTATAATAGTAGTAGTAGTATCATCCACGATGGGGAAACTGACGTATATTGTTCTTCAAGACAAAAAAAGGGTTCCAGTATTGTGAATTCATAAAGCCTTTTGGTACTAAAGAGAACTCTTCTGCTGAAGGTGCAGTTCACCGTGTGGGTGTGAGTAAATGTTATTACTTGGAGGCAGAGAAAAAAGATATAATGTATAATAAATAAGATAAAACTTGTAAATAAAAAAAGGACAGAACCCAGTGGGGTAGCACATTTTAGTGGAGGGGTGGCCATTGCGTAATGAACATGCTGAAAAAAGCCTAAACGTAAAATGTTAAATCACATTTATACGTGCTGTTCATTTCCCTTTACCTTATTTCATTCATTCAATATTATTCAGTTAATTCATTAGTTATTAATGGTTTAACAACTCTATATATTCACAAAAAGCAAGAGTAATAACATAAAGCCTGTGCATGCATGTGTGTGTGTGTGTGTGTGTGTTGGGTATATTGTTGCTTTGATCCAGGCGTGGGTATCCTTGAATATGCCCATGTGCTTTTCTCAAACACATTAATATTGCACACGTTCAGCTTAGTCTGAAATGCCAAACATGCAGCAGTGAAATCCTCAAATTCGGTCAAAGGATTACAGG
>JBBPCX010000016.1:3908137-3916123 GCA_037974365.1 Hydrocynus forskahlii
GAGAGAGAGAGAGAGAGAGAGAAAACCAAAAAATCTGCTTTTTATGAACAGTGCTGGAAAAATGTACAGAACAATTCACAATGTCCTTTTCATTATGTAGCTTTAATGCTACAGTGGTTCTAAGGGAGCTTATGCAGATTGCAAGTGAATGGGCCAGGCCTTCTGTAACCTTCTCTGTGCACTCCTCTTTCACTCCTTTCTTCTCTCTAGCGCTAGCCTGAACAGCACTTTACAAACTTGGAATACATTACATTTTTTCAAAAGAGTCACTATACACATATGTCTTACATCTGTCAAAACACAAGCACAGTTTGCCCTTCATGTGCATGAGTGAAGAGTAAACTCCATACATGTCAAGTCAGATCACTAACGCACAGCATTCTAAACTATTTTTAAGTTTAAAACTACCCGGACTGCTATGAACGACATGGACATTTTTGCGGAGGGGCCATGCTTCCGATCTAGATTTACAGTATTTAAAGCATCACTGTTGTTAACATTAGAAGCAAGTTAAGATTAGAATAAATGCAAACAAACAATAAAGTAGTGAACAGTATAAAGATTTGTTTGGTTTCTAAAAAAGTTATGTTATGAGCTGGTAAGGAGAAAACAGGTTCGTTTCCTGATTTCTCCTTGATGCCTCCTAGCATTGCTTGGATACGTGAAAGTTATTTAATGAAGGTTTAATTTAAAGTTTAATTTAATGAAGTTAGACCAGGTTTCTGAAGGTAACTACAAGTAATACTGAGCTTCCACAAGGAACACACTGACTGCATAACGTTACTTGTAGTTATTATTTTTACTTGTACTTAGTATATTTTTACTTTTATAAAAATACTAGTAAAAATATTTAGTATAAAAACTGCTCATCTAAACAGTTTTTAAATAGTATTATCACAGGTGCCTATGACTTTTGCACAGTACTGTATATATCAACTGTGCATTTCAAGAGAAGTATCGACTGAGCCTCCACTAACAGGAGACAGGAGTGTTCAAAAAAATACCCAGGAGAGCAGCAGCGCCAGACTGCAACCATTAAGTTGCTGCAAGCCAAGCTTTCTGACTTTCAGAATATTAAACAGGCAAACCTTAAACATGTGCATAATAGAGCAGACCTTTGCGGCTGGGAGCGTGAATAGGAGTTACTCCTCTTCCACATTAAACAAAACGACAAACTGATGTTTAAAGGCCAGTGCTTGCTGTTGGCTAAATTGGCAGCCCAACAGTGGCAAACACAACATATTTGCTCACAGGGTTTGTGGGCATCTGCAGCAGTATGCCACACCACGAAAGCACATAAACTCAGACTCAGTAAGCAAGCTGTGGGAGTGTGTCTAAAGTAAGCCTCTGGTTAAACGCCAGGTTCGTTCTCAGATGCAAAACCTCTGGATGTCTGATCCACTGCACTTAAAAAGCTAGGCAGATTAGAGCCTATCTGATATACTAGTATGCCAATTGTGATGACCTACACTAACCATATAAATATACACCATCAATCCCCAGGGTCCAAACTGTTTTGCATGTAGGCCTGATATTGCTGTTAGTGCCATCAGTAATACGGAGGTACCAAAACTACATGTAAAGAGAGTTGAAGTGTTTCAGATTTGGAACCTAAAAGAGGTGCAGAAAGTCCATAAATTGTGGACTCACTGCACATTTAGAGGTAATTGGCCACTTCTGTGGCTGCCAAGGGTGGCATGGATTTGTGAGATATTATCTCAGTCTCAGTGATTTTGATCAAGGAGAGCTCACAGCAGAATTTCACGCTGCACAGGAGCCTTAGACTTGTGCATAGTCCTGTACATGAACCTCATTTTCTTAAAAAAAGGAAAAACTGGTTTTCCACGAAATGGTAAGTAAGTAGTTTTTCATGAAATTAAATGTATGAGGTGTGGCGCTGTCTCAGTTCACTCACATGGACGTCAGGAAGTAAAGCTGTGGAATCAGCAACACTCGACGATGAAAGCGACACACGACATCGCTTGTCTCCAGCAGCTGCCACTACAGGCTGCTCTGATTTGATTACAGGATTGTCACATGACCACTCTAAATCTTTACTCACACAGTTTCTTTGTGTAGCTGGACAGCATGTCCGCTCGAACATTAGGCAGCAATGTCATGTTTTATGGCTCAGTTAGATTACACTTTATCACCAAGCAGAACCCATGCTTACGGAGCAATACAGATTAGGTGTGTGCTCTAATAGTATCTCAGACAAGAAGTGCTGTTTCTGGATCAGCTTCTAATATGTAACATATTATATCTAAACATTATATAAGCATTATATCTCCAAAATGGCAACTTTACAGGAAAAACTAATATAATTATTTAATACAATGGAGGTTAATGTAAAAAGTAATTTTGGACTATTTCTCTTGGTGTGTTCAATGTGAAATTTTGACACGATGTAAAGGTCAGCTGGTGCTTTCGAATTATGCAAAAAAGTAAACAAAAAACAGAGATAAGAGGTTTTGTTCGGACAGTGACTATTCATATTATTCATTTACTTGATCAGACTTTCAAGGCATGTGAAGAAAGGACCAGACGATATTGCACCTCAAGTTACGGTTCATCATGTTACTGTTCCTAACAATTAATGAGCTTTTTCTAATAATAGCTAGGTTTTTTGATGACACCAAGCTAAGTACTGACTTTTGAACATGAATGACTGAACCCGTTTAGACGGGGGTGTACATGGGAATATTTCAAACAAAACAATTATAAATGACCAGGTCACTGTCACAAAAAACCTCCATCCCGCCACTGGCACTCCACCAGAAAAAACAGATATAAGAAAGAAATGATTGCCCTTTATAAGAGAATGAAATCCTCACACAGATGTGATTTGAATTTTTTGCAAAGAGGTCAGTGCACCACCCCCATCTTCCTTACACACACACACACACACACACACACAAGATTAGCAAAACCAATAATAACTATAAAAAAGCAATGAAAGATTACTTCAAATTCTCATGTCCAAACCAAGAACACATACATTTCTCTCATTAAAACATGGCAAAAAACTATATAAATCATGATAGACATGTTATACACACATGTAGCAGGGAAACCAAGTTCGGAGCAAAATCAATTTCATTTAAGCTTCTTACTCTGAAGTCCCATTCGCTATGGGAGTGAGCTGCACAAAAGTCATACGAGATGAAGTATTAGGATTAAAAAGACCATGGGGGTCCACAGGGAAGGCAACAGCTCTGATGACTAAATAGTCAAACTAAACTAATAAACAAATAGCTAATCATCAAACTCAATCAAAAAAACAGCTAAATCTGATTTAATGCCCCATCAAATAACAAGCATGACCGTAATCATGACAAGTTCTTTACATAGTACTACAGTTCTGGTTGCTAAATCACTTGTTTTACACACACACACACACACACACACACACACACACACACGCACACACACCATTATGTAAGGAAGATTATGGCCCAACCAAAGCTTTCATCATTTCATGAGTGTATTCACCAACATACTGTGTGTATGTTTGTGGAACGTCAGTAGCATCACTAATCCATAGGCTGGAGTATTAGCTTTGAGTCAAGCCAGCAAGGGACTGTGGGACATTGATAAAGCTTTATATTTTACTTAACATTCTCCACATGCAGCCTGAACACTCCAAAAAATAAACCAGTGGGGCTGTTTGACCTACTAACTGAATGTATTGATATTAAATACATGAATTGTGTAGTATTCAGGTAACCAGTTTGCAAGATTAAATGAAAGTACTATTTATTTTTTAATCTATTTCTTCTGATCCAAAGACATTTCTGTTCCAATGAAAGATAAATGGCACAAAAAAGCAGTAGACAATAAGAGTAAAATGTATATCACGGTATAATTCAACATTCTGACAGTTTCAGCATATATCACAGTACAGTAAAGTGAAATAGAAACCTGTTAGAAAACAATAAGGCTATATTTGTAGGTTAATTGTGGCTTATTTAACTACAAGTAACCAATAAATAATGTACATATTAAATAGTTTTTGGGGCAAAAAAGCAAAACTGACCAACAAACAAGTAAACCTGTCATTACTGCTTTCTGTTTGGAACATCTTCTGAAAATCGCCTACAAACACAAATGGAAAAATATATATCTTTTTAAAAAATACTGCTTAAAGCCCAAAAACCTCGGATTTTTAAACTTAAAATCCAAATGTAGAAGCAGGATGAAGATGCATCACTATAATTTAAAAATAAATCAAAGTGTGTTATTTTAGACAGAAAATAAGCTACTTAATCATTAGAGGACCGTTCTTTACATAAACCATTACTGCATAAGCCTCATGCAATGCTAATTCCAGAGAGGTCTGGGGATGTGTCTGACCCTGTGTTTCACAGGCCTCTAACTGTGTGGTTTCCCTGCAGCATAACTGGGTCTGTGTGTAGGTGTGCTAGTCTACTGTCATGTCTTTGCTGTTTGTGATATATCCAGTCGCTGCAGTCTCAAGTAAGTTCTGGGCTTGTTATTCTATACACAGGAGCTTCTCATACTTGCCAAAAGAAATCTTTGTATCTCCCAAAAATGAGTACTGGCCCTGTCATTTAGAGAGCCTGTGACTAACAAATTATCCGCAGTAATTTTGACAATACTAATGAAACCACAGCTCATCAGCAACAGCTTATATATGACTTACATATCAGTTATCAGTCTATCAAGTCGAGTCTACCTTTCAGGAGAAGGAAAAGGCTTTTTTTCTAAGGTGGATTTTTTCTGAGAACCCAACAATAATTGTTTGTGGAAATAAAAATTTGTCATAAAATGCATACACCATGCAAAAGCTAAATGTCATTCACAAAATAAATGATTAGATCAATAGATCACACTCAATGAATGCATAGAGAGCAGCTATGGTGCTAAGAAATGGAGAAGACTGTATGAGGAGTCAAAATGTTCCTCCAGCCCTCAGTGAAAAGCTGTTTAATCAACTGGCTATAATCAGACACCACTGCAAGAGATATGATGCCTCTTCATAGAAATCTAATAAGACTTCGAATCCTACCCATCTAGCAGTCCAGTGCAGATATTGGCACCTGCATTCACAGGTTTAGAAAGCAGTCTGCTGGAAATATAGAATATCATGCTTACAAATCAATCAAAGCTTTACTTTCCAGAGCATCATGATTTCATTTGTTCAATTTGTGTCAAAAAATCTCTCTTAAATGTGTGAAACCATGTTGCTTAGAATTACTTCAGAAACTTGCTTCGAGACTCAAGCCTTTGGCTCTAAAAGTTCTCACACCACCTCTTCAACAGTTGTGGAGTTTGGGATGTATACCAAATATTTAACACCATTCTAATTACTTGTTTTTATGCAAAAGAAGTCCTTACGTTTTCATTATTATATAGATATTTATATTTGGATATGTGCGTATTATACGCTGACCGAATCGTATTATATGCTGTCAAAATCTCAGTTTAGCAGAATGTTGAGCCTCTGAGGTCTGGCATTTATCTCCTTCACAATTTATCAATGATTTGCTTTATTATGAGAAAAAAAAAATGTGTGTGAGTGTGTGTGTATGTGGATGTGTGTTTCTCCTATTGTTTTCGATTTTACATTCACCTTTGCAATGTGCTGATTAGTTTAGATTGTGCTGGTTTTATTCTTTGTGCTGTGTCAGGTACGGACGGCCCAAAAAAGCATTTTACAAGCTTTGAATATTTTCAAACTACTAACCGAATACTCATTCTCAAAATCATTCTTAAAAATACAATATTTATTCTTTATAAACCATAATTCATGTATTCTGGTTACTGTAATTCAGTGTATGAATAGTGAGAAGAAACCCAGCTGCTCACGTGCCGTATGTTGCCACAGAAGCCGTGATTGTAGCCTTTCGTTCTAATACAGCTTTTATAAGTCACATACACTCTAAAGGTGTAAGACATTAGAATGATCGATTTCTTTATAACTATCATGATATTAGATGCAATTTGTCACTCTTTTTTATTGTATTTGAGGTCACTGTTTGTCATGGAAAGTGGCAGTGAAGGCATCATGCAGACTCAGTTGAGCTCATTCTAGAGGCACTTGGAGTGGTATAACTGTTTCTACAAGTTTTAGATGATTCATCAGACTTGTTATGACTTCATAATAGTATGTTCTATACAATAAATGTCCTTTAAGGTATTTATTAATGATGTGCGCTGTAGATTTGGAAAAGAAACTTGATACTGCTACTAATATAGGGAGGGTCTTCTTTCGGGATCTTTTTTGAAAATTCTGTTAAGGTATAAATAATCTTTTTTTACAAGGAGCCAAATCATAACACAAACATGAAGAACTGCAAGGGAATATGGGGGCTCGTAAGTATATTTTTCTTTAAAATAAGTCAATAAATAAATAACTACATGAACATTTCAGAACTAGCGTAGATAATGGACCACAGCTAGTCACCTCCTGCTTTTTGCGACCAGTTCCAGGCACTGGCCAGTTGTATGAACCAAGCACTAGTGGGCTACACTAACAAATCTCTAAAAGTCTGGCACTGGATAAGCCATCACCACACACACAGACACACACACACACTGCATCCCCCTCACACACAAACACACTCCATTATAATACGCATATCCTAAAGCATTAGAGAAAGCAGAGGACAGCTCATTATTTCTTCCTCTTCAGACAGCTAGCTGATGGAAAGAAAAGATGAGGATATGGATTTGAATTATAATATATAGAAAAAGATGACAAAGCAAGGCAGCCTTTCTAGAGTAAATAAAATCGATAAATCACAGAAATTCGGCACCAGATAGAGAAAAAGAGAGAAAGGTTGCGGTGTAGAACAGCAGGAAATGAGTAAGATGCATCGCAGAAAGAACAAGATATTTAACAGGGTTCCAGCAGGGAAATAAAAGAGACAATTAAAACTGAAGAAAAGGATAGAATAAAGGAGGCAGAGTGAGTCTAACACAACTAGGCCTGCCACAGTGATTACATAATTAGTACATAATCTCTTAATGGCAATTTTTGACAAATTTTCACATTCAAAGCAGAATGATGCATTTTCATTAGTTTTACCACAAAAGCAAGGAACACACTCACTCAGACACGTCTTCTAACTTGTTGATATAACAGGGAAGTGCCAAATATTTGTTGTTTATTTGTGAGCTAAGTAGCTAATGCTAACACACTAAAATGTTAGCTTTGCTTAACTGACTAAACACAATCATGTATAACTGGACACATTTGTGTGCACACATACACAATAGTCATGTCTTTTCATGATCTTCAACATAATATAGGTCCCTGGGATACAAAGCTTGTGCACATTAGGCTTGTGTTATTTCATTTACATTTACATTTAAAGGAACACAAAAGGACAGGTCAGGCATTAAACGCAATTTTTTCTATGCCGATTGCTCATCAGCTAAATTTCATGGCTGGGACGGACCTTAGTACATCTTACACATCTCACAAAAACCTTTTAGACCACTATATTGATTACACACCATTTCCTTTTTAGGATGGCCTCCTCATCCACTGCCTACTTACTCATGCTGCAGTAACCATTAGTATTTCTCTCTGATTTCCCGACGCTGATCATGTGCTAAGGCCTGACACACTCGACTCACTGGCTGATTTTCCTGTGGACCTGAAGGTCAGGGTGAGTTATTAGATAACCTGCTCTCTCACCCACCTTCTTAAAAGCATGCTGGAGTGGCCTGACTTGGTAAAGTGCTCAAACTGCTTTTTTAGAAGAGTAACATTCCTGTGGTTAAAATGAGTTTCAGGCTCAGAATATTTTAGATTTTGTTATATTTAAAATGCAGAAATTGTGACTAAATCCCCCTAGATTGGCACTGCAGAGATGTGTTTGCAGAAGGTCCTAAATGCAGTGAAATTAATTAAATGCATTCATTTTAGTGCAGTAGCCCAGTATCACCTAAACATTCTGCTAGTCAAATCAAAGCTCCTGCTCGTACTGATGTGCTGATGATATCATGATATGGATT
>JBBPCX010000016.1:3919461-3951961 GCA_037974365.1 Hydrocynus forskahlii
ATAATTGCCAAAATGGCGACAAATATACAGAGAAAAGAAAAGGGCCCAAAAGGACTCCTGTGACACACCATCAGTTTCATGTCTGTCAGTTAGTATGGTGTGGTCTTCAAACTCAAATGCAGAAGAAATACACACTGCATGGACAAAAGTATTGGGATGTCTGACCACTACACCAACAGGGACTTTAATGACATTACATTCAAATACATAGAATCTAATATGGAGTTGGTCCCCTTTTGCAGCTGTAACAGATTTGGTGTGTTTCTGTTGGAGTTTGTGACCATTCATTCTGTAGAGACTTTATGAAGTCAGGCATTGATGTTGGACGCGAAGGCCTGGCTCGCAATCTCTGTTCCAGTTCATCCCAAAGGTGTTGGATGAGGTTGAGGAAAGTTTCTTCACAAAATGTGTCCACAAAGCTAGAGGGATGGTGTTGTCGAAGATGTCTAAGAGTGCCCTTCACTGGAAATAAGGTCCCAGCCCAAACCTTGAAAAACAGGTGTGTCCCAATACTTTTGTCCATATAGCGTACACTGAGTCTGAGATTGTTAATTACTGCCAATGTAGAATTTTTGTAGAGAATCCTTGAAAGACGTAACTGAGCAGAAACACTCAGCTACCTAAGTCCTTCCTTTTCTGTCATTTTGCTCAAGAAGAGCAGGTTGGTGGTCAGATTAATTACAATAGTTTTTAAAATACTCTAATTATCTGGGTGCTAAATTACTAAATGAGGTACATGATAAGTTAATGGCTGCAGTCTTTTTTCATTGATCTTTTTTTTTCATTTTTTCAGTTGCAACAAGAGACTGGATTTAATTGTTGTTTAGTTTTGGGGGAGCTGGCGGCCTAGTGGTTAGGGCGTTGCTCCTGTAATCAGAAGGTTGTGGGTCTGAATCCCAGAACTACTAGTGGTACCACTGAGGTGTCCTTGAGAGAGGTGCTGAGCCCACACTGCTCCTCGGGCGCCCCCCATTGGTGGCAGCCCACTGTTTCACTGTGTGAATGGGTTAAATGCAGAGAAAGATGTTCACGCTGTGTGTTGTAGAGGTTTTACACATTATGTAAATATTAAATGGCAAGTGGACATAATAATAAGGTTGTTATAGTGCTGTGACAACCCTGTTGAATGCGCCACAGCGATGTTAGACAATGTTGTAACAAAGAGCTGTTGCCAGGAACACTTTAAGAGGCAACAGCAGTGCTGAGCCATAACACTACCTCCTTTTCTCTTGAATATTCTTATATTTTATAAACATTTCTGTTATTACCGGTCATTGTAGATGTCCCCAAAACTGTAGAAGCCCATGGAGTCCCTTTTTGTGCATGTCATGGAAAATGAGGCAATTTCCTTTTCAAAATGTGCATTTAATAGGTTCTATTTGTCACTTGTTTACAAAGATATATCTGGAATTCAGTGAGTGGTGCTGCAGTGCATCCAAGGAGCCAGAGCAGTCTTCAAATAAACGTAAAAAAAAAAGAAAAACACTGAAAATGAAGAAAACACAAATCATGACTGGTCTCACCGAGTTTAAGTCTACGTGCTGCGAGCATGGCCTGAGATAATGCTCATTATTTTTGAATGCCCTGCTGTAACCACTGATGAAGGACTAGAGGCCAACTGTGCAGCGTCAGAAAAACCATCATCAGTAACTTAAATGTGTTTAATAGAGCAACATAAGTGGACAGTGTTCGGAAACTCCTGCTGCAGTACTGTGTCATCCTGTGCAGCACACACACACTAACAGTGTAAAAGACTGTACGGACGCTTGCCATGCTGTCTCACTATGTATTTCAAGGCATGTTCACCATTATCCATTTCTTACCTCAAATCATTTTAACATATTGTCAGAACAAAATCTTGTATCTCCATTTTCGGGTTGGTGTATAGTTATATTTTATTTATTCTGCTTTAATTTGGAAAATGCAAATGTATGACTTTAGTGATAAGACGGTTAAACTCCTGCTTCTGCCGGAAAAATAAGTCTTGAAGCAAGACAACAATCCCAAACATACAGCCAAGTCAAAACAAAAATGACCATTCAAGCTGCTGATGAGGCCATCCCACTTCCCTGACCTAAAACCCACCAAAAACCTTGGGGGGTGGCAAAAAGGATCATACAGAAGTAACAACCTGGAATTTTGGATTACTTGTATTCTCCAGTCCCATAAGGCATTATTCAAGACACACTGTTATGTGGGAAAGAAAGTAAAAAATACCAGGAGACCAATACACTGAATTTAATTAAAGTTGAGATTTTCCTCATATTGTGACCAAACAAACCACAAATCTTTATGGCCTTTTTTGTGCCGGTCTCTTCCAGGGGTGACAATACTTCAGGAGCTCACTGCGTCACTGAACCATGTCTAGCAGTAACATTATAGAGTGAGTTAGAAAGAGAGGCTGCAGGTGAGAGAGCAAGCCTCGTTTTCTCAGCATTTTATTAAGAGCCAAAACGGCAAAATGGCATTGAAGGCCTATCCTTGATGGTTGTCAAATCCCGAATTCAGATCAGATCCCTTGTGACGGCTTACGATAAAGGAAGGATGGAAAAACAAAACGAGTGAATCTAGAGCAAAATCTGCAAAGGGCCATTGTGGCTGCAGAACTGCACCTAATCTAAAACTAGCACAATTAAGTACTTATGGGTTTCTGATTGGTTGGAATAAAAACCTGCAGCCACACTACTTGCAGGTTGTTGACCCTGGTGTAGAACAGACAAAAATGAACACTGGAGTGGCTTCCCAATGCTGCGAGAGCTAAAGGAGTTTAGGTGGCATGAAGTGATGCTGACCTTCTTCCATGTCTACTAAATATAAAGGTTATATTTGGCTGACGCTCTTACCCAGAGCTACTTACCATTAGTGTCTTGCTCAAGGAGACAATGGTAGAAAGTGGGGATTTGAACCTGTAACTTTGTGGTCATCGTTCTACCCACTAGGCCACTGCCACCCTATACCTACTGAAGACCAAACTCGACCACCCCTCCACAACCAAAATCAAAACGGAAGATTAATTCACTTTTATCTGGTTACTGACGCTAGTCTACAAGACTTGGTTTCAGAGTAGCTCACTGAACAACAATAAATAAACTCACCTACAATGGCATGTAACACTTTTTACACAGGTTAAGTTTTTATGCACAGCTTAAGTTAGCTTACAACAAAGTATTTGCATACGACACTCAGACAAAGGGCCTGGTACAGTATGTGAAGGGACACTGTATTTTAATAGCATTTGGAGTGAAAAATTTACACTGTAAGTTATTAAAATCTTTTTTTTTTAACAGCAGCACAAATAAACCAAAAACATGCAATGCCTTCAATGAGAAATGTACAGATCTAGTATCCAATTTATGCATTTAATGTCAATAGATGAATTTAACACCTGGAATCAACTGTTTAAAGAAAAAAAAAAAAACATCCAAAATAATCTCAATATACCTTTTAAAATATACATATATATAAACCCCCATAAAACAATGCACATTAATAGGAAAAATGTTTTGATCCTCACCTACAGTGCTGATTGCAAAAAAAACAAACAAAACAAAACAAAACAAAAAAAACACACAAAAAAAACAACAACAACAAAAAAAAAATCTCTCCCTGGATACCAAAAACCTACATTAGTTGTTAGGACCCAGAAGTACATAAAAAAAAAAAATTCCACAAAGTCTCAACCCTCTCCATCCATTTCTTACATTTTAAAGCATACATGCATTCAACGTTCTTATGTTTCCTCTGCAAAAGAAAAGAGAAAGAGAGAGAAGTTTTGTTTGGAATGATTCAATCATTATTAAACCATTATAAATGTACAACCAGATCTATTGAGTCTAACACTGGAATGAACCTCTGTGTTAACGTCAAATGTACAATGTGCTCAAGATCAGGGGAAGGTTGAACTATTTAAGGATAAATTACAGTGCTAGGACTGATGTTACTAGGGACAAACTATATACAAAATGAAACCTACAGAAGGCTACGGCACACTTAGGAAAGAAGGCAAAGGCATATTCACACATGGCAAGTTACTACTGAGCAGGCGCTACAAATCCTAGTGTCTTCCTTATGCACAGATCAATCTGAATACTGAAGCTGTCTCGCTTGGTATAAATTATAAATTCACTGGAACAAAGGATGCTAAGCACAAGTCATCCAGTTGAAGAACTCAAATTTCTGGATGCTGAAGTATCAAGCTGAAAGCAAGTATCAATTTGGGAGCATCTCTTGTTCACTCTCAATGAAGCACTTCAATTAACCACTAATAACGGTGACACTGATGACAGTCATCGGACACAAATATTCATACGGAGGAGATATTAGCTAAGAATGGTGAGGATGAACAATGAGGCGCTCAAGTTCCTGAACACTTGGGGAAGAATGCAAGAATGCAAACAAAATTTTGTAGACTAATTTTGAGAGCATTATCCTAACATAGAGCCTGAATGTGTTTTTTCTGCATTATCAAACTGAGCCTGTGTACTGAAGGCAAAATAGGCACTGCAATCATCCATAAACCTCATATGAATCTAGTAAAGACAAACTCACTGAAGGCAGCATGAATCCTGTCATAAAAACCCCATTCAGACTACACCCAACACTGTCATCATGGATCAAAACTCTTTTCCACTAAGCCTAGTTTCTCCCCCACCAAAAAAAAAAAAAAAAGAAACAATTTCAACCCCTGCACGCACCATTCTTCATTAACAACTTTAATTTCGGGAGGGGGGTTTTAACTAGCAAAAGTTTTCCCTGTGTCTTCCTTGCCTCTGTATGTCCTCTTCCCATGTGTGAAGGGCAGGTACCTATACTTGATCATATGCTGTGGACAGAAAGACAAATGTTCGTGAGGCATTTAGCATTAATCTGTCAGACAATATAGCCAAACTTCATGTTTAATCAGAAAACTTTATTGAACCCGGAGGAAACTGCTTGTTACGATTGCACAGCCACACACAGACAAAAACAATACAAAATAAAGTCTAAATAAAAACTCTGCAGAAATTCTCTGAAAAATAGTCACAAAAATGCTGGGGTATTAAGAAGTCATTCTGCAGATAAACATCTTATCTATATGTTAACTTCTGGGTATAAAGTCTCAAAATAGCCCCGTGGCCAGCCTAAAACTGGTCTGGAGTTCACTAAGAATACAGTAAAAGTAAATGTCACGTAGGAGTTATTTCAAAGTAAACGACAAACCTTGATCTGACGCTTCATGGTGATGCAGAAAAGCATGATGAAGTACATTACAAGGATGGGCCAGAACACTGGCACATTGAAGGCTTCAAAGAATGTGCAAATCATAGCGATGACGATGCCTTTTGTGGCAGAATGCCTGAAATGCCAACCAGTACAAACATTTCAGACAAATACAGACAGTTAAATTTGTACAGCACTGCGTTCTGCTCTACCTCATGATTTGCATCGTGAGAAAAGTGGTAAATACTTAATTCAATAACAGAACGGTGAAAAACATTATTTTGCATGCGTAAACACTATCCATTGCTATCAATCAGTGGTGATAATGTAACAACAGGCAGAACAACATGTGGATGAATGCCCACTGCAACTTTAAAGGAACTGTAGCAAATTCCCAATATGCAAATCTATTTTGTTGTATATATGTATTTCACCCTTAGATACAATGAGTAAAAACACTGAGTTCAAGTCCAGAATAACGTAGCTTTAAACACTTTCATGTTTGCTATAGGCCCAGTGGTCTGACACAAATTTTGAAGGCACTTTGACTGCCCCCACCTGCCCGCCCCCACAATACATAACGGAGATGACTTAACAAAAAAAAAAAAATCTATTTATTAAATGATCAATACTCTGCCCCTGATCAACTGATCAAAAAGTTATATATACTCGCACTGCACCGAAATTAATGGATGTTTTGATGTTGGAACCACGCCCATGTTTACATATTTTTACATAATTACATATTTTACACTGCAGCCAAGACCAAACGCTGATGTAAGAAAATGCAGGCAGTTGAGTCTGACAAAGCAGCCCTGAAAACAGCACATACACACTGTGTTGATTCTAAGCATACAGTATGGTGCAGAAGTCTTTGGCACTTATGCAAATTCTTTAAAGCTATTCATCTCAACAGTGTCTTTCTGTCAGTAAAAACATAGGCTAACGTTAGAATAAATGCAAACAAGAAAGCAGGAAAAGCATCAAGATTTTCCAAAAAGTAGATTTTTTTGCACTGGTTTAAACAGATCAGCCAAGGTTCCTGCTGTGCCTAGTGAAGTCTTGACTGGGCAGAGCCAGGTATCTTGCTTTGCCCAGTCTGTAAAAGGGGGCCATCTTGTGGAGGGACATGGTATTACAACTGAGGCCCAAGGTAAATTTAGAGCAGCGGTCTCAACACAGCCCTAGACTGAACTAAAATGTTAGTTTAGAGGAGTGGTCTTCCAACTCATCTTCAGGACCTCACAGACTAACCACGTTTTGGTCCAACCAACGCATCGGGATGGAGCAAAAATGTGGACCGTCTGGGGGTCTCTGAAGACAACTGATACAGTGGCTCTACGCTAATACTATTGGAAAGACAAATGTGTTAATTCAAGTGATATTTAATAGAGCCCCCGACAGTTAAAGAAATGTATATTTTGAAAAGTCTAAAGAAGATAGCTACATTGTTCTCTAAGGTTATAACAGACCCTGAGACTGAATCGCCACTTTTTTAAATTAAGACATCGCTGTCGAAAGCCGCAAAGCATGCTAGTACTGTCTGGTCTACGGACTGCAGCCAACACAAAGGGAATACGTTGCTGTTGTTGCTGCACGTTGTCCAGATAGCAAATGAGTCTGTGCCCTCTGTTTCACATTTAGCTAGTACTCATGTAAAACAAAATGGAAAGCACACAGTGCCCATTACGGTTCACTTTCGTGATATTCTACATTTGAAGGTGCCTTGACTGTCCCCGCATCCCCCTTATCCACAACAGAGGTGACTTGACAAAAAAAAAAAAACACCTTTTTTTTTTTTCAAATGATTTTTTTTGCCCCTGATCAACCGATCAAAAACTTACATATACCTGCACTGCACCGAAATTAATGGATGTTTTCATGTTGGAACCACGCCCATGTTCACAGATTTTTTCATAATTATATATTTTACACTGCAGCCAAGACCAAAATGCAGGCAGTTGAGTCTGACAAAGCAGCCCTGAAAACTGCACATACACACTGTGTTGATTCTATGCATACAGTATGGTGCAGAAGTCTTTGGCACCAATGCAAATTCTTTAAAGCTATTCATCTCAACAGTGTCTTTCTGTCAGTAAAAACACAAGCTAACAGAATAAATGCAAACAAGAAAGCAGGAAAAGCATCAAGATTTTCCAAAAAGTAGATTTTTTTGCCCTGGTTTAAACAGGTTTGGTTCCTCCTCGATGCCTCCAGGCAATTGCTTAGATTTGTGAAATTCCTTTATTGGCAAACCCAATTTAACCTAGTGAAATATTGACTGGGTAACTACAATTAATACTGTGCTTCCACAAGAGCTCTGGAAATAAGTAAGCTAACACACTCACATAAATAAACACTATTTACTGTCCTAATGTTATTTGTATTTATTCTAATATTAGTGACCAGCTAACATCTTTTAATTTTCTGACTTTTGCACAGTACTGTACAAGCAATTCTTTACTAATAAACAAAAATGTTCAGTAGAAACCCCTGGAAATAATAATTTAGCCCCAAAAACTCACCAGAATTTGAATTCTGGCAACCTCCTAATGAATGGCCGGAACTCCTCGTTCTGCTTTGTAGGTAGTGATGGACCCTCATCTAGTGTAAGTAATCAAAGGGGGAAAAAAAAAGACAAATTAAATAAATGGAGTGCTTTCAACAAGCGCTGCCACTTAAAACAGTGAATATAACCAGACAAATACAGTATATCCATCTAGCTTCTCTTGCTGGCCCATACTGGGTCCAGATCGTCTTTGAACTGTATCCAGAATATCTTTATGGCAGTTCTTATACACAAAACCTAGGAAAAAATAAAAATGGCATAGGTATGTCAAAGAATCTACAAACTCTTCTAATACCACACATGTATGTAAGTGTCTCTAACCTGTTCAGCCAGATTCACTACTGCCACATTTTTCAAAATATTGCCTTTCTCTGTCAAGCAATGACTGTTAGAATGCAGATATCGTGCACAGTTGACTTTGGCAGCATGCAACTGAGTCTAATCACAACCATTAGTTATCTCTGGTTATACAGAACCATGTACTCCAACAGAGCTACAGGGTTTACTAACACAGGCACTAGGAATATGAATATTGTGCATTTTATTGGCCTTTTTAGTTATTTAAAAACCTTTTTTTTTTTTTTTTTACTAAAAACTCTGTCGTGCACTATTCATATTCTGTACTTAATGATGAAAAGATCAAGAGACACTTACAATGAACACTCAAACAAATCATGTTGGCAACATAACAGTACAACAGCCCACAACACATTCTAAAAAATAAGGGCCACTTCAGAAAGTTTGTATCTAAACATTTGTATTCCTAACATTTGCTGGCTTGATGGGATATCCTAGAACAATCATCCCTATTACTGTTCTCTTCCTATGTGTTGCAAAGAAAATTTGTGTTGCAGAGAATAACAGTACAGAAATAAACACAATTTCTGAATACTGGATTTTTACTACTCCCCACTGTGTGAACAGGTCATGTTACTAAAAAGCACAGCAAGCCTGAGCCGCCTTGAACTAACCTGGATCATCCAGCAGTGAAGGGTCCACTTTTGGCGAGAGAAAAGCAATGAACAAATTGAGATGGTAGATTCCAAGAGCATATGTGACTATATACCACCCCTGAAAACAGGAGACAAAGAAGCAGAAATGTTTATTCCATGTTTGAAAAGACATTGCAGGTTATCTTGAAAACGTCTACTGAATGTAAACACTGAACTACAGTATGATTTCCATCTATACACCAGAGTGTAAAGTGAAGCTGTGGCAAGACAATAAAAATGTAGTGACACAATCAAAGTACAGATAAGTTACAAGGTCCCTCTTACCTGTAGTATATACACTCTGATCATGTATATGGCTGTAAGGATAAGAGTGACCGCCCATCGGACTGCTGAAAATGGAGTAGATTTGTCCAACCATGACTGGTAAATCTACAACAGACACAAAGACACAGCCTATTGACAAAAGGAATGTGACTTAAAAAAACCCTACAGTAAGGCTGGACAATTGATATTTATCATTATCAATAAATAACATAACAATGTGCCGCAATAAGCCATTCTAAGCATTCAGTGGATATCATCAGAGCTTAAAGATAAACGAAAATTAAATATTAATTAAGTAGACATAGTCTTGTTCGACGGAGTGCACTGTGTGAAACCTCATATAAAAATAACTTGAATTCAGAATTTGTTTGATTCTTTTTTGTAATATGAAAATATGTGTTTTCATATCTGTTCCACCTCAGCATATGTCAAACAAAACTACCATGACACAGTGCTGCACAAATATTTACACAAGTATTTGCCCCAAACTTCGCACAATCTACTATCAAGACAACTTGACTTCATAACTAACATCAGAGCTATGAAGTTGACCATCTACACCCGCATTTTTGAGTTTCAGTACAGAATGGAGACCTCACCTGCCCAATACGTGTAAAGAAGCTTCCAATGACTGATGGTTTCCCATGGATGGATTCACCAGAGCTGTCTCCTTCTGACATACTGTCTAAAGATAAGCACATCAGACAAATTTAAGAATGACTTGCACAGCTGCAGAGTGAATGAACACCTTTACTTTGTCAATTAGTGAACACAGAGCTACATGCAAAAGCTGTAAGACAAACAAAACATTTTTTTCTGCCAAGACAGACAAAAATGCAAGGCCTGTCCACAGGTCTTAAGGACCCTCGGTGAATGAGTCCAACCAGAACATCCAATTAACATTTGTTTTGAGTGAACAACATCTCATAGTTGAGGAGTTATTCTTTCTAATACTTGAAATCCTCCTACACGTCTGAAACAAGGCGGCACGAACTTCCAGTACCAGTAACACCAAGCAGTTTTGTGGCTTTGCTAACTCAGAAAAAGCAAAGATGTGTAAAGTGGCCATTTGTCATACATGACAAGAGCACTGCAGACAGTGTCTCTGGATTTAACCCATTCACCAAGTGAAGCAGTGTGCAGCCAGGAACACAGTGCCCAGGGAGCAGTGTGTGGGGACAGTACTTTGCTCAAAAGCACAACAGGGGTGCCACCAGCAGCCATAGGATTCGAAACCACGACCTTTTGATCGTAGGGGCAACTCCCTAACGACTAGGCCACCAGCTGCCCTCATGTAGGGGCATTTCATACAAAATGTACTCACCTACATACAAAGAACAGAAGAAAAATGAATGGAGTCCCAAATCACGACCTAGGCTAGCTGCTCACTCTCTCACCAAGCAATCATTTAGTTTATCGCTTGCTGACGCTGATTTTGATTCTGTAACTCTAGCTAGAGAAGCTAACCTGGGCTGGTTAATGTTTAAGGTAAAAAAAAAAAAAAGAAAAGTGAGCAAACCACTGAATAGCTCTTTGCTAATACGAGACAAGTCCTTAGGTTATAACCCACGTGTCAGTGAGTATATGATAAAATTATCGAGTTAGAATTCAAGATTTGCTCTGCAGCTAAGCCCAGGACGTTCCTGTGTGTATTTTGTAGTATTAGCAAGTGAGCTGAGCTAAGCTAAGCTACGCTGTTAGCTACATTACTGTTAAAATACTGTCCATCCGAGCTGTTTTATCTACCAGTCACGAAGAACGCAATCTTACTTGGTTTCTATTTTTACATGAAAACACCAGCTTCTATATACCAGCAGCTTATCTATGTAAACGAGCTCGCTAATATTCCTTAGCTACTTAGCCACACAGCTCCATCCAAGGTGCGTTTTTTTGCTTTGTAGGACTAAACAATGCACACTGGGAAATGAAGTTCGCCGGTTGTACTCGTGCATTCTCAACCACTCGATTCTGAACTACAAGTCCCAGTGTACCCAAGAGCACAGAGAGGCTTGATTGCCTCAAACCGAAACACGTCAACTGTAGTTCTTTAGAGGATTGTGTGCGCGGAGAGGTGCGAGAGAAGGACTACAACGACCAGAGAGCTTAGAAAAAAATGGACAACTCACTTCCGATTGGAATGGATATGAGAAATGTTCGAGAATAGACAGAATAGTCAGGAACGTTCTCTGTTTAGATGGAGAATGTCCCATTAAAACATCCCGTTCCGTATAAAACACGCAGGGCTCGTTAGAAGATTTACTCACGTTCTAAAAAAGAGTCGCGATGGTAGGAATACCTTATCTTACCCGGCGAGCCGCTGCGTCTCTCTCTCTCCTGCCGCTCCGCTCAGAACACGTCAGAGCTTCCTCAACGCAGCAGACACACAGACCAGAGCAATGGAGCTCAGAGACCTTCGGACACGCTCTCAGTACGGCCGCCTGATACCAACCCCTGAAACACACATAATATGGACAAAAGTATTGGGGCGCCTGCCCATTACCCTAACATGGACATTGCATTCAAATACATAGACTTATATATGGACCTAACCCCCTCTTTTTTTACAGCTATAACAGCTGTAAGGCCTTACATTGCTGTTCCAGTTCATCTCAAAGATGTTGGATGGGGTTGAGGTCAGGGCTCTCTGTGGGTCAATAAAGTTCTTGCATCCAACCATCTCTTTATGGAGTTTGCTTTGTGCACTGTGGCACAGTCATGCTGGAATAGAAAAGGTTCTTCCCCAAACTGTGTCCACAAAGTTGGAAGCATGGCATTGTCCAAAATGTCTTAGGACATGGCATGCTGGAGGATTAAGCTGGCCCTTCACTTGAAGTAAGGGGCCACCTGAATTCAGTTATTAAGAGGTGTGTCCCAATACTATTGTTCATGTATTGTACCAGCCTCTGATGTATTGGCCCAGTTAAACATCTCCTTGCGACCATAAGAATACAGCATAATTGTTTGTCATTTTTACAGTGGGCCCCAAATGGTATACTGAAAGCCTCGGCATTAAAATTAAATTGATGTTGAAAAAAAAAATCCATATTTATTTTTATATAAGCCATTGTGGAGAAAAAGAAATCTGAAACCTATTTCTAAAAGCTGCAAAAACATGATGAGCATGACTACATTCGTAGAAGGTGTTTTTTTTTTTTTTTAGTTTTTCAGCAACAAATACACATTACATTTCAATAAAAAATATATAACTATCCTTTCTTCCGTCCATCCATCCATCCAATTATGCATTGACCGTCTCATGTAGAGAATGGAAGCCATAATAAAGGCCAAGAGTGAATGCTAAATTCTGAAAAAAAAAATGTCTGTTTTGTGTAGGAAGCTGTTCACATTTTCACATTTTAACTAAGAAACAGTTTCTGTTTCTTAGTAAAAATATGTTCGGTTCAATGATCCATGAGTCACTTTCACTTTCAGTCTCAGTTCGTCATGCCACTGTGAATCACAATGAACGCCACCACTATGTATTTGAGTAATGTGGCCTAAACCCACATATGAGTATTGCTGCGGCAGTGAAACCATAACTCAAGTATGTAAACATGCTATCAGAAATAATATAAGTAAGAATACAAAAGTATTGAACCTTCTCAAGTACTGAGACCTCTTTAGAAGTGCAGTGGATATAGTAGACGGCATTTGTCACGCTTCTATACAGGACTGTTCTTCTCTTTTAGGGGGCTGTTCTGACTTTTTAAAAAAATCGGAACAAAATCCAAACCAGTCCAGTCCATCAGGACTGAATTAAGTCTCCAGCGTGTTGCGTAGATCTTGTGTTGTCTGTGAAAATGTTCTGAAAAATAAGAACATTTAAAATAGCACTAATGCCATGCAGAGGAAAGTGTGTTTTTGAACTACTATAGTTGATTGAGTTTTTATTCCTATCATCCTGACACTTATATTTAATGTACTTACATTTAATTTACACGATTTCACGATTTATCGTATACATCTATTTATTTATTTATTGTTAATGCATGTTTATGTTAGCCTATACCTTGTGAATTTGGCCAGGCCAGTTTATTCATTTTTCTTATTAAGTCATGCAACTGGGAAGCACGGTGGCACAGTAGGGCACGCTGTCACCTTACAGCAAAGTGTGTGTGTGTGTGTGTGTGTGTGTGTGTGTGTTTGAGGGGGGGGGGTAGAGGTAGAAAGCTCAAAAAAGTTCCTACCCCACACATTTATTTTCTACATTGTTTACTTTTTAGCACTTCAGCATCAAAGACAGATTAGATTTAACATAGGGATGGATATTCGCCTTACTAATTAAAGAAAAGACTTTGGTACTTTCATGTTGGGATCCATCTGTCGGGATTGAAAGTACTGATTTTTCAAAATGTTTGAAAAGTAAAACTGACGGCATTTTTAATGTGGCATTTGTGGGCTTTCTCTCTCGGAAAAAAAAGACATAGTAGTTATGTACCTTCACAGCGTCTTCAAATATCCCGATAATATGAAACAAAGAGCCACTTTAGGTACACCTACCTCGTATCTGCACTCACTGTCCATTTGATCAGGTCCACTTGGCATGTAGGTGCACTTTGTTGTTTACAATTACAGATTAGAGCTAATCTGTTTCTCTATATCATTTGTTAGCCCCCCTTTACCAAAGACCAGGACACATGTACACACACTCATGCACTCACACACTAACACGTCCCTGCCATGTGCTGACAGTATAAAATAAAACCTACTCACTGGTGGTCTTGTGGGGTCCTGACCATTGAGGAAATGGGTAAAGGGCGGTAACAAATGATGTAGACAAACACAGATGGAATAAGGTCTTTAAAACAATGCACATTGAAGGTCAGTGGAACTGGTAACATGGAAAATAAGTATAAATACAAGGTGAGTTTACCTAATGAAGTGACGTCGCCCAGTGGGTGTACAGTGACTCGCTCTCTTTATGCCAAATCGTTTATTGCTCCCTTTAGTGTTTATGATATTGGTCTAAATTGTACTTTAGCCATTTTTACAGCCAAAATTAAACAAAAATGGTCCAGAAAAAAAAAAAATGGGAGCATGGCCTCTTGCATCTAACATGGACATGAGTAGTAGAACTGACTTACAAAACTACACAATGGTGATGAGAAAATCTGACATCTGAAATCTGATGTTTTGTGACATTTTTGATAAATCCTGTAATGTTAGGAGCTGTTGTTTGACACTCTGTAATCCTCTGTAATGTGTTTTAGTGTTCGGGTAAAACATTAACTGAATGTACTAGCAGTAACTTTACATTACATTCCAACAACCATAAAAGGGTCTGCAAACACCACACACACACACACACACACACACACACACACACACACACACACACACACACACACAGTAAGTAGCATCAGCCTACTTACTGCTCTTGCCCCATCTAGTTAGTGCTGCTGAATCATGACAAGTTTCAGTTCAATGCATATGAGACAACCACAGGCTCTGATGTAGCTTTTTAAATCCCTGTTCTGTCTGATTCTGTAGGAGTGGCTTGAGTTATGTTTTGTGTTTTGTGATAACAGCAATCCCAGTTATTTGACAACTTCTAAAATACACTTTAATTTTCATAAAAAAACACCGTACAGAATTCAAACATAAACATTATGTTCCATAAATGTGGATATAAACAAAAAAAACGGACATCACTCTTTAAGAAAAGAAAAAAAAAAACGTGTCAAGTTTAAAACATTCATAAAATCTGTTATGACTGACATGACATAATACTGATCACAATCAATCCAAATATTACATTGTTTACAATATACAAAAGCAATAAAGTGCTTCAGTATATGGACTTTAGCCATCGCCAATTCCAAAACCCTTTGACCACGGTGAACTGCTACACTTATTACACCCATTAGTGAAACAGGCTAACCAAGGAATATGAGGTCATCATTTGACAGAGCTGGGGAGGTCATTTCTATTTCAACGTTTCACGAATAAGCACATAAATTAATATCATTTGGACAAATATTTGCTACTAATACAGTCTTCTAGCTAGAATGATCCATTATCATGATCTAAATCAGGACAAAATGGGATTTTTCAAAAGTGTGTGACCAAACGTGATTTTTCCCTGCTTCCCCCAAATTTAGGTCCACTGGTGGAATAGCTGTTGGAATCAATGTAACATTCTAAGTAAATGTAAACAACGGTGTAACAAAGTTATACCTAATCCAGCATGAAGCATGGTAAATGAAAGCATATAGCACTATTTTCCCCAAAACATTTTAATACCCGGGCTGTGGTCAATATATATTTACTGGTTTTGCTCCAGTGTTGTACAGCCAATTAAAACAATTACAACCTACACACAAACTGATACAGCAAACAAATTAGAACAATTTGGCATGATAAATAAAACCTTGTCCTGCAAGGCTAATACGACAGAACCAGGGATGCGTTTTAAGTGTTGCTGTTTTAAATGCATTTTGAAAACCCCTTTAATTTTTCAGTACTTTTATTATACATTTAAAGCGAAGCTAACAACATAACACTTAATACTAGGATTCATACAAGGATTCCAGTACAAGTTGCCCCCTCCGAATACAATTCTTGTGTCATGGATTTCTTTCTTGTTATGACGTACAGCTGAAGTGGCGTGAATTTTTGTGATGTTAGAGATATTTTAAAAAATACTTACAATGTAAAAACAATTTACGACACTGTTGTGTAATTGTAATTAAACACATCTGAACTGGATCATTGTGGTGTCAGTGATGCGTTATACCTGTAAGTCAGAATCATGTGTTTTTTTAAATGTCTATTCATTTTTTTGGTTCATTTTTTAAATGGAGTTATGCATATGAAGTAAGCCTGTTTTGTTATACAGTGAACTTAACCATCCTTATTTTTTTTACATCACCTAATGTGAATTATTAACTACAGTGTCATATTTTGAATAGAATTTGCCAGTTTATTAGGCAACACCCTGTACCTACACTCATTGATCATTTTATCAGGGATACATACATTCACTTTGTAGGTTTACTGAACTGTAACTCATCTCTAATCCAAATCCTGCCCAGTTTACCAGCAACCCTCGACTTGTCAGTGAAAATGGACCACCATAGGACCACTGCTGACCTGATTTTGCAAATCATTCTCACTGCAGCAGTGACATCAACAGCAAGGACACTGATTACTATTGATGTGATTTTTAATCCCCTCAGTCTCGGTGCTGAGCTGAGGACAGTCAGTCAACCAAAAATATAGTTTTTGGCCCTGTGGTCCAAAACTAAACACAGGGTTGTCAAATCAGGCCACATCTCGGCAAAGATTAGTGTTTCCCCATTTCTAATAGTCTGAATTTAAGTCATGAAGACTTTGCTAATTAACTGATTAAACTCGAATCAAGTGTGTTTCATGACTATTGATTGTACATACACCACAATGTACAAATGGGACTGGTCAGTTACTGTTTCTCTAATTTGTTCAAGAAGGTCGCAGTTTAAAGGATCTCTCTCTCTTTCCTCACAACATTGCTCTTTATCGAAGGTCAGGGAGGTTTTGGTTGCATTGTGCATGCATTAGTACCCTGTGAAAGTGAAAACATGAAAAGAAATAAAAAAAAAACAAAAAACAACAGCTATATTGACATTGAAACCAACAAATAACTGTCCATTTCAGTCTCGGGGGCAACAGAGTATGACATAGTCTGAAACAACAAAATGTGTCAGTGTCTCTGTGAGGACATGTGTGTCTCAGCGTACGTCACCCTCAGCAAACTCCTCCTTGATGGAGTGCTTGCGGGTCTTACAGTCCGGCATGTCGAAACCAAAGTCTGCCCACTCTTCGCCCCCTGCAGGCCCACCGCGATTGGGGATGGTGATGGTGTGACGCACACGGAAGTGCACGGCCTCCATGACCCGCTGCCTCTGCAGCTCCCCACCGGGGCCGATGGCCATGGTAGCCATGTTACTGCTGGAACGGATGAGCTGCTGCCCATAGTCATGACTTTGCTTCATGTCCTGCAGGCCCCTCCAGATGGCCAAGCGGAACTGCTCCGGGATCTTAAGAGCCCCAAGGTCCTGAGGGGTAAATGTAAACTTGTTAGGTTCCACTCAGATTTTGTGGTATTACTAAACACTTCTCAACTCATTTCAGCCAAAGAATTCAAGCTCTACTAATAAACCATCCAATGTACTGATAACTGAGAGTCTCCTTTTCTTTACCTCCATGGAGAGGGTCTGCAGATGGTAGATGCTCTGGAGGCCCTGCGACGTGAAGTAGTCGATGCAGTTTTGGCAGCCCAGGCTGGTTAAGAAACTGTTCAGAGACAAAAGGAATCCCACTAAGACCAAGGGGCTGCATCCTGGGAATTATAGATTTGTCCATGGAGCTCATTGTAACCAGACCAAAGCAGTATTTTAACCTACAGAATAAGACATGGCTCTAAAGGAGCACTCCATAACATTTGATTGATAATAAAAATGAATAGGTAAGCAAGTTATAAATGTATATGTATAAATGTAGTGCTTCCAATGGTTGCACTGTCCCCTCTTCACATTTCTAACTGATACATGCAGCTGAAACACAGTAAACAGTAATAATATTCAACTTTGTCTTTTTCTAATTGTAGCTGACAAGGTATGACTGTGAATTTATCGAATCAAGCATAAGTGAATCACGTGCATGCTGCTACATTAATGATTCATAACAACTTTTTTTAAAGCATTCAAACTTTTATTATAAATACAGGAAAGTGTGAAAACGCTACATACATTCAAAAACACTGAAATGTGTAGATACTGCAAAACAGGAATGGGTCATGAATATTTTAACACAAATATTTTAAAGGTAGATGCCGCACCTCTGACGTAACATCTGCTTCTTGCATCTCTTTGAATTTAACAATGCTTTAAATGAAGAACTTCCAAATTCCTTTTGAAATTTTAATTCACAACTAGAGCTAAACTTTGTCTACTAAACTGGTCAACAAGAAATACAAAAGAAAAAAAAACTGATGCTTTGCCATTGTGCGGACTTTACCTTTAATTTATCAGGGATACATGAAGGATACAAAGTGCAATGGCAATGGAAAATAATCTTGACGGAGGGACAAATAAATTGCAAAACAGTGCATTGGTATTAGACATGGAAAAAAAAAGTATTTCCTAAAAAAATGCTCTTGCCAATATATTATTTCAGAGTAGCACTAACAGATTAATTTTGGGGTAAGCTGCACAAGTAAGTTGCTATTAAAAAGGGGCGACTTTCATAAAAGTGTGGACACTGTCCGCATGTTACTGCGACCCTAGTTCTAATGCGAACAATGTGGTGCGAACAATGTGGTGCCTTAATTTAGACTTGGATGTATAGAACACAGCACAGCATTTATACATCATGCATGAAAAGAAGTAAAAAAAAAACCCAAAAAACATTTTAATGAATTCTCAGTATATTGGCTTTCTGTAGTCAAGAGCATATTTGAAGCCTGGGAACATCAAATTGTTTCCATAGCAGTATTCCACAAGAAACCTCTCAGAGCTCGAGCACGTGATTTCATTTGAGTCAACACTTTTTTTCTGGCCAGCAGAAAAAAGATGTCCGATCTTGTTATGTACAAAAAAAAGTAAACAGAAAGGACCGGGTTTGAAGACAAAATCAACCTTCCTTCCTTTTGTTCAACAGACAGCAGTCTGTGGTGCAGTTCTCCAGAATGGCAAGGCTCGCTTGCGAAAATGACATTACAAATACGACAACGGACACAAGGACAAATACAGTGCATGTAACTGTGATTGGAAACAGGCATGTTTATGCCCAACAGTTTGAATGACTGTTTACAGCTCAAGCCATCTATGTCTGCAGAGAAGGGTTTACCTGAATCACGGCCATTACAGCGTTTTACATGTATGTGTGTGCCCGTGTGAGACTGCCGTGCTACTGCAGGGTGAAGTACCTGACGAGGCTGGGGTCTGGGTTGTAGGGAGGAGGAGGGGTGCAGTGAGATGCGGAGACCATAGACTGGGCTGGATGTGCTCCGTTTACATCGCCATTTGTCTGCATGTGGTGGCTGCCCAGCATGTTTGCGCCTACAGGGTACAAACATATAACACGAACAAACATTTACTTTTCATTCATTCTCATTCACACCCCGATTTGCACATGAGCTGTCTGGAAGACCCAAAAATAGCCACCATCCATTTTATGGATGAACACAGGACTGTATTGGTAGCTAGTAGTTGAATCATGCAGACACCTGCAGCTGAAAGCATATACAGATTAACAGATATGGAAAAAAAGATCACATGATCTTTTAAAACGTTTATAAAAGCAGACGCATTTAAGCTACGGATCTGAAATCTTATCAGATTCCTCTGACTGGCAGCACTGGGGCAGCTTCAGATAAGATAAGATGAGATGCTGCTGTGACAATGGAAAACTTGCATTGTTACAGCAGCAAAGTCGACAGCACTGGAGAAGAAAATAGAAGCAGTATAACCTATAAAACTATACAATATAACAATGTAATATAAAAAGAAACAGAACTGTACACTATGTACACATGTACACATTCTTACCCATGTGTCCCATGCTGGAGGGCCCTGCGCTCTGCTGTGTCTGGTGGGTCACTATTTGGTTGACTGAGGGAAGCTTACTGATGTTTCCATGGACTTTATTCATGTTGCTTAGTGGCGTCCCATAGGAAGACGGAGAGGTCACGTGACCCCTAGGAATTGCACGATGAAAAGGAAAAGCATGTGTCAGGGAACAGAATGCAGAAGTGAATGCGTGTGAGTGCAGGCTTTTGTTTTCTGGCAGAATTAGGATTTTGAATCTATGAAAGACATTGGATTAGAGGTACAGGTACACTCAAACCGGTGTGATAACTGAGGTGGTGTCAGTGACTCACACATGTAGGAATTTAGCCACTTACACAAAAATACAAAGGTTCCCGGTACGTTATTATGTATTAGGGCTAAGTGGGAAAAGTAGACCACAAATTATTCAAGAAATGTAAGCATTTGTTGCCTGATTCAGACTTATACTTTAGACTTATTCATTATGGCATCTGCCCTACAAAATGACCTTTCCATGTGCAGATGTGCTTGGGGATGGACAGCTCTGCTGTGTGGTACGTCTGAGTGCGTGTATACTCACTGTCTGTGCAGTAGCTGCTGTTGCTGTTGCCTGTAGGAGTCTACCACCTGCTGTGGCACCAGTTCCACTAATTCTAAGCTGTCCTTTATCTTCATAAGGAGGTCAAAGTTCTCCCTGCCTCGTACCTGCACAACATCCCCAAAATATACATCAAGATAGGATAAAAAAAGAGAACAGCAAACCATTTCAAAGAAAATGTCAAGAAAAACGTCACAAGGAACTACAAAATATTTAAACATCGTTTTCTATAAACATTTTTTGCAATATCTCTGTCTACTCTGGCGTTCTGTGAATTATAACTGTCAATGGATCTTTAAAGGTGCTACATAAATACAATTACAAATTAATTGTTTATTTATTCGTTTATTTACAGCATTTAGCAAAGAATTTGGATTTTTTTTTAACCATGTAATAATTGAAATTACAGGATCTCCCAAGGCACTCCTAATTGAACTCGAACAGGGAGACAAAAACATAAATATATGACACTACACTAACACAATGGAGCCTTATGTAAAGGTTTTGTAATGCGTGTCCTGTGGTAAATCGCTGTACTCACCGGGATGTAGTACATCTCCTCTTCTCCATGTCTCCTTTTCTTAATGTTGATGGGAGGGCCTGGAATGTTGGGTGGGGTCTGTCGGAAGTCTGTAAAAGTAAAAAAAAGTTCAGTTTAAGAGATAGAAAACTGTTTTTGTTTTCCATTTTGGAAATAAATGAATCTAATGTGCTCATTTACATACATCAGTCTCGCATATTAACAAAAATAGGCTGGACCGCCACACAAACCTCATAATGCCAATACAAAAATATACATAACACCAGTACAAAACCCACAATATCAGGAAAAAGACAACGTACGTAATGGAAACTGAATGCGAATGCAATGCTTTTAGCTGAAAGAACATGGAACAGCCAAGAGTCGACCTGGACTTATCCAAGGGTGCATGATTATTTTCGGAGGCTTTGGTTATCTTGTGACTGTCGTCTTTTTTATGGACATCTTATAAGTTATGAGATCAGGTTTAAGCCCAGTAGGTTGAATGTATCCAAGCACAAGGACAAAGCTGGAAGGTGGATTATTCAGTTAATTAGGTAAATTGTTCAGTAAAGTTTGTTATCCTAAAGTGGACTCGCCTAAATACCTTTGATAGTCTTATGAACTACACATCACTGAAAGATATAACAGTTTTTAATGCTGGTTTTTATGTGGGCCTCCATTGCATATGTATTCGTTTCATAACAGTAATTTACATGAGCTGAAAGTGTATAAACAGGACTGAACTACTCAGTTAGGAGAGGGTGACTGACTCACTGCGTTTATTGGCATTGCCGTTCTTGGCCACGCTGTCGTTCAGTGCCTGCTGCTCTCTGAAGTGATCCTCATCTGCTTTGCGGTCTCGGCCAGGGCACGCGCATATCCGTCCTTCAAACGAGCGCCGTCCCAGCACTTGACCGCTGGGAGACAGAGAGAAATTCACATGATCATCAGTTCATGACTATTCAGCGGAAAACTCCAGTGTTTGAACCTCATCTCTACCTGCTGCTTCTGTAGTGTATGGCTGATTACCATGTGCAATAATTACAATCGTTATGATCTGAGCACTGTACACTGTCCGAAGTCTGATTAAAGAGGTTCCTCCGCATTTAACTTTTCTGCGTACAGACAAACGCTCTGCAACTGAAAAATGCAGGAGTGTCCTTTTACGGTAGAGGCAATTGTTGTTACAAAGCTGGTGTGCATATTCAAGGCCTGTTCTCCTGTTCAGCTCAGGTTAGTTAATCAAGTTGCAGATTAGATCATTACGCGGAATTTCTACGCCATGTGACCACTGGTCCTTTCTTTGAGCATTAAAATAGTATAAATAAGTGAATACAAATTTACATTTTCATTTTGTTTTATTCCACAAAAAAAAAATGCTTCAAGATTGTAAGAAGAAGAACAGAAAGACCAGACAGACATAAATACCAGAGTAAAGACAGACAAATGATTACTAACTCTCTTGTTTCCAGTGTAATGATGATGAGGATGGGTCTGCGGTTCATTCCACCAACACAGCTACTGTTGCACATGAAATTATACAAAATTGTTGTGAACTCTGTTCCCACCTAGAGAGAGAGAGAGAGAGAGAGAGAGAGAGAGAGAAAGAAAGAGAGAAAGATTAACAACAAAGACAAAAAACCCATAGAAGCTGCATTAATACTGTATTTACTCCCCAACTCCACATAAAACACATTTTTAAGCAGAACATTCTATTAACTGATTTGGGTACGAGGCTAAAAGGGAGTTCTTCTTCTTGCCTCTAGGTGACAGCAATACATAAACCTACAGCCCACACCTAAAGGTGCATTCAAGTCCTCACCAGGTGTAAAGGGGATCTCGTGACTGACCTGAACTGCAACTGCTTACTGAGACTGTAATTAATGGGTTTGTTTAGGGCTAGTCGGAGCTTGTCTGCAAACTCATGTAAAAGTATCAAAATGTCTAAAGTATCCAATAAAAAGTGTTTTTATTTTGCTTACGTTTGCTTGTATGACCATATTCTGAGAATAAAGTGTCTTTTTGGTATTTTACACAATGACATGTCTACTTATTAATAAAGGAAAGTTTGATTCATTTTACAAAACCGTTTGTTCCCCTGAAGTGTTTCTTTCAATTTATTGCAGGTCTAATTAATTCAACCGATTCATTTTTGTGCCCGAGGCCAGGGATCGGACTGACTCAGCAGCATTTCACTGATTCTCTGTGAGCAGAGGGCTAGTAAATCAAAGCCAATATGCTAACCGGCCAATACTATTCAGAGATACATTTAATCACTGGTGGCCTTGTGGTTAGGGTGTTCGCCCGGCGATCATGAAATGGTGGGTTCGATTCCCAGGACTGCTAAGCACCTCTGAGGTACCCTTAGCAAGGTACCGTCCCCACACACTGCTCCCCGGGCACTGTGTTCCTGGCTGCCCGCTGCTTCACTTGGTGAATGGGTTTAAATGCAGAGGAAGAATTTGTGCTGTTCTGTGCTGTGTTCACGTATGACAGAATGGTCACTTTCCCTTCACTTTCACTTAAGGACTCACTGTAAAACTCCAGCATACGAATATTAAAAGTGTTACCTGAATGCCTGTTTGAAAGTTCAAGTGTCTGAGTTTGAGACATAACACATGACTGGATGAACAAAATGAAGGAAATGACTATAATATCCTATGTTTACTTTTCATATTCGCATGTTTCTTTTATCATCTGTTTCTGTGGGATTGGCTCTTTTGAGTTTTTAGCTCATTTCCAGTTGATCATGGCAGAAGCTGGCATCATCTGTCCATCATCTGACGGAGAGAGAAGGTTACAATGAGTGAACCGATGAGATTGAGCTCAGTTGGGCCACTTTTTGAAGTCCCGTTTAGCAGGCCGTCTTTACACCCACGCTTCACGAACACATAGCAAGAAGCTAAAAACTTCTTCAAGAGAAAATATGCATGAATTTTAAAGGTCTTCATATGTGGTATTTAGTGTTTTTGGTTTTGTGAGGAGCACAAAACCAAAAACCATCGAAGCAGATTAGATCTGAATGCTACTAGCATTTCTAAGTGTAAATGGTGTAGACTTTTGAATCAGTCCATGCACTGTTTTTGGTGTGTTTTTGTATATTTTCTCTGTGTCTAGGTGCAGCTGGTGGCCTAGTGGTTAAGGAGAAGGTTGTGGGTTCGAATCCCAAGACTTCCCCAGAGCCCTTGACCAAAGTACCATCCCCACACTCCGCTCCCTGGGTGCCCTGTTGGTCGCAGTCCCGTTGCTGGCTGGGCCCTGCTTCACTTGGTGAATGGGTTAAATGCAGAGAAAGAATTTCACATGCTGTGCTGTGTTGTGTTCACACATGACTATAAGTGACTACACACTTTACTTTATGTGTGTATCCTTAGGTTTGCACTGTAAAGGACTGTGCAAACCATCAAATTACACAGGATGTGTGTTTGTATTTGCGAGTGTGTTAGGCAGTTTACACCAACCTGTGGGGCCTCATATGGTACAAGGACGCTCTGTCGGCCCGTAACGGGGTCGTCCACATACTGACTCAAGTTATTCCCCTCCACTCTTATCAAATGGCTGGCTGGAGCTGACTGACCTGAATGGAGAGAAAGAGGGGAAGGTAGTCAGAGTTGCAGGAAGGAAAGGATGAAGGAATAGAGGTCAGTGTTCAAAGTCCACTTTGCTCTCAGCAAATCTGAAGCGTCAACAGTTTCGAGGTTGCAGCAGCCAATTCTGGTCAAGAAGTTACACGTTATGTAGTTATGTAGTTAACTGGCTTTATTATGAAGGAGATGAGATAAGGATATACATTAAATGCTTCTGTATTTACTTTCATTGAATTCACGTCCAAGCTCATGGTTGGGGCAGCGCTTCACAACTTCAGTCACGTGTTCGGCCTTCTTGTAGATGGGCATGGCTCGTACCACGCTACCGTGTGGAGGGGAGGAGGCCAGCTTGATCTGAATCGGGCAGGTTTTAGCAATCTGACAGTACAGCTTCTTCAGCAATGGAGAGTACTGCAAAACAAACACAGGACTTGATCTTTAATGAAATGTTTGATATATCATGAAGTGAATAGAAAAAAAATAATTCTGCAGCAGTATTCTGTGGAAGATAACTATAGTTACTATTCAGCAGCAGTATTCTGTGGAAGATAACTATAGTAAGTAATATAAGGATGCACAATAAAGTCTGGATTATATTGGTTTTGGTAGATTTAAAAATATATATCCGCATCGGACAGATATTTATATTTGGCTGATTTTTCTGACCAATTTTTCGTGATGAAGTATTTATTAAACTCCGGAGGAGTAGAGCATTAATGCAACGCTAGGTTGCTGTGCTATAATATCTGAATTTTATTTATTTTACTGCATTTTCTTCCCTCTCTACAAGTATATTTGGATTTGTATTTTTATAATGCTAATCCAGGTATATTCAGTCAAAAAGCCCACATTTTATTCATGTTTATGTATCGGCATCGGTATCACCATCGGTCGAAATGTACATGAACAATATCAGATATCAGCATCAGACAATATTCACGCACCTCTGAAAACATGTTACTTGGAAACTTTGTTACAACACCCAATATGTATAATTCTATTTTCCCAGGAACACACCAAATGCAACAGCAAATATGTAGTAGCACACTAAAAATGATTTATATTCAACATTTACTCCTGTTGTCCTCTCATGGGAACGCAGTTGAGTTGGGACTCAAATCTACAAACTCCTGGTACTTTAGGCAGTGATTTCACGGAAAAGCTTATCATGACATTATTGATTTATTGTGCTCAGCCCTAATAGCTACACATATCAGCATAATATCACACTACAAACAGTACTCCTGAAAAGAAGCTTAGTGTAGATCAATCCCAGTATTGAGATTCAGGGCTTGCATGACTTCTTTTTTGGCCTTTGGCAGTAGAGAAACAAATTCATCATACACTCGCAGACACACAGCATGTTGGAGCTTGTCTAACACTATAAAGACATCTCAAATATTCACTGGAGGAAAGCAAAATCTAACCTTAAGGGAACAAATCAACTTTGTGTGGACTTGAATTAATATGATTCAGATTCTGTAATGCTAGGTGCGTCAGCACAGGAACTTGAAAAAACATGAATGGTGAATTGAACACTGTCGTGGTTGCAACAGCACTTCCAAAAAAGTAAAGTAATAGTCTTTCATTGTGCTTTTTGGAAATGCTATGTATGTAGTCCATCCAGCACAAAAAGGCCTGTTGCTTTGCCAAATCTTTAAATAATTTCTCTGTTTAGATACAGCTCCACAAAAAAATAAGAGACCACTGCAAAAATGTTCAGTTTCTCATCTTTTATAGGTGCAAGAACTGAACTGGACAGCTTTGCCTTAGTTTTTTTTAGAACTGACAATATTTTCTCCAAATAAACATATTGTTACTTAAAGCATAATTTTAAAGGATATGACAAAACATCAAAATAAACAAAATGATGCAGTGTTTACAGAACTTGAATTATTCAAAGAAAACAAATCTTTCGTTCACTCTTAAACAAAATGGCAATAATTACCTTTGACGTACTTCTAGTAGTGTTTTACCATCCAACTGGTCTCATTGTGAGAGTAGAGTGTCGATTACAGCAGTGTTTTTATACTTTTCCTCATTAAATAAGATGTGATTCAGGTGATTCACTAATCAGTCCCTTATAAAGCAGAACAAGATGCTTGTGTAGAAATCTAACAGACACTGGCATGGAATGGTTGTCATACTCATAGAGATGCTGATTTAAAAACAAATTGCAGGGGTCTCTTATTTTTTCCGGAAATGTATATGAACACTTGATAAACCAAACATTGTTTTAAGGACCTAGAAGCTTATATCCAAGGGCTATCCAAGGGCAAATCGATACTGATACTCTAATTAATTCAGTTCAATTCTATCCCCTTCCCTCCTGAGCATGAAGGGCTCCTAAACATTTGTTTGCATGCAGTTCTCATGAAACATGTAATTCTCCTGGCCTTAAGGCAGTGCGTCTCTCCAACATGTCGCCAGTGAGATCACTGCTGCTCATTTAATACTCATTTACAGTGACATCATCAGCACTCCCCATACATACCACCTCTAAAACATCACATAAGATACTGATAGAGGCTATTTTGACCCCATACACCTGTGTTTGAGTCCTGGTGTTAACCACTAGGAAGCTAAATATCACGTCTCTATTTAAAAGGGATAAGGAGGGGCTCCTAATTGTTGTGTGACACATTTGCAAGATGCATAGTGATTATTGTCGGGAGAGAACATCGAAGGAGGATAACACAAACAGGAATTCAAAAATATGAATTGTGTCAAGATGATGAGGCTGTGCAATTCTGGGCCACAATTATACAACATACTTAATGTCATTTTAAAAGCTGATTTTAGTTCGGAAAGCCCCTGTCAGTAAAAATAAATAAACCATTCCTTTTTAGAAGCATGACACACAAATGCAAGGACTGCCTGGACACTGAGGCTACTTGAGGGTTAACCATGGGAAGGACAGAACACACACACACATACACGTACACACACATACACACAAGCCTAAATCATTCTGTGCAGCTGTGAGCAGTGAGAAGAGTCTCAACACGCCCAGCTGTGACACACCCTCCTTTATTCACATCATTCACAATTGTCTTAGTAGGTATTAATCTGTCTCTGCAAATATACAGTCCTGGTGTGTTAACAGAGGCAGTGAGTGATAAACCCACGATTCAGTTTGATAGCGGAATAATGATCTCTCCTTTAGTGCTGCAGCACCCACTATACTGTGGTAAAAGAAAGGGGGCGGTGCGACTAAGGGATGCAAATTTGGAAAAAGCAATGAAAAGCTATTAAAATGATCGTTCCAAATTATGAACAGAAAGACCTGAAGAAGAGAGACAGAGGAAAGAAGTGGAAATGTAAGCAAGTCAAGCTGAATGGGAGAAAATGGATGTGCATCCCAGAACATGACGAGTATGAAGGAGAAAGCATTGGACCAGTGCAGGTTGGGGCAGGCTCTTGAGCCTGGGCGATAATGGTGTGTGTGCCAGGCCAGTAGGCGTGTTGTGGCACGCCACCCTCAAAGCCAGCGAGCTTGCCGAAGCTGCCCGGAGCTTCACACACTCATGTTCGCCCTGATGGCTGAAGGCGAGCGTAAACGACGAAATTCCGATAAGCCGATGATATTTGCAGAGGTTATTAGAAAGCAAGACAGTGATCAGTACACTGAGGTAACACGTTTTACAATTCTGAAAAAAGAAAAATGACAGTAAACAATTTTGAAGGAAAACAATTAATTTACACAATTTGCCCCTAGTGTTGGAACACCCCAAATAGTCTTAACAACGATGCTACTCGTTTACCATCAATCTACGGAACTGCTGCGCGGAACTATACGTGCAGTGGTACAGTCATGGAGCAACTGGAATTTATAAGCCAAGAGGCTTGAGAGTGTTATATTCTTTTCTTTTTGCCTTTATATTTTTTACTGTCTATGTCACAAAACTCCTATCAGCTAAGACATATATTTAACATCAGAAGTTTTGTACCAATAATGTATGAAAAAGCAAAAAATGATGAAAATGATAATGACATTTATTGGTCGATAGTTTCATTGTATGGATAAAAAGACAGAATATGTTTTCTTTTCTCTCAAATAGAACGACAAGCCGTTCAAGCGTGTAGATGACAAAGAAAAAATCAGGCCGTTGCCTAGAGCCACAGAAGCTGTATCATGTACAAACTCTACACTGCATAACCAATTTTAGTATAGACTTACAAGCTGTGTGTGTGTCCAAATTAATAGACAGTTGGGTACACTGTCCAAGGGTCGGCCGATAGTGAAAGTCAGAACGGAAATCTGACTGAGAATCTGACCTCAGTGTTGATGCTCACCATGTCATTGGACCTATTTCACACGATTTGCAGTGTGTAAAGCCACACGGATTCTTCAGTCATCCTTTCAGATTTGCTTGTACAAAGATGGGAGTATCTACATGTCCCAACCCATCTGAAGCTGCTCCTTCATGGACTGGCAAAGCTTGAAGACTAGGCGCTGCAGAACTGATTTCCATATTTTTAGGATGCTGATTGCTTTGGATCCCATGGACAGGAGGCGTGTTAAAACATGCATTCACAGTTAGGACGAACAACGGTTGCATTCCACTGAAAAGTTTGAATATTGAACTTTTAAAATATGCAACAGACTGCGATTGTCTTGATGATTACAAGTCCAGCAGCCCATGTAAGAAGACTTTGAATCTCAGGCTTAAACTTTACACCATGAGAGAAGAAAGTGTGTGAGAGAGAAGAATCTTTTAAGAGTGATTAATGAACTGGTGATCGTCATATGCTACGTGTGTTTTGGTATGTGCATGCAAGTACACAAAGTATTTTCTTACAGCGGTTGTACATCACATATTGAGGTTTCACTGGTTTAATGGGCCCGTATCATGGAAAACCACGTTTCTTTTTTCTTTTTTTTTTCTTTTTTTTATTAAAAAGAGATTAATGTAGCTCATAAGCAATGTTAAATGTATCCATCCATTTAACTGCAAACATGACTCATTTTGAATTTACTGATTTTTGTGATGTTCACCCAGCTGTCATTTAAGCCTTCAGCAGTGTCGCTCTGCTCTAGAAGTTATATGGAGTGTTTTGGTTTGTTCTGAGGCAAAGTTCAGGACAGCCAGTCAAAACAGGCTTTGTTTACATATGTATTAGTCTTAAAGGTACAGACAAAATGGTTATGTACAAAATAATGAGGTGTTTTTGGTATGTAAAACCAAATATGTGTCACAAGGAAAGAATAAAACATAAGGTAAACGTAATAAATGGGCCATTCAAGGCCTGGCATGTGGCTAATACCCAATCTGGCCAGTACCCCAAGTTGATTCCTAATTGTTATAATAAAATCTAGCCAAAAGTACAGAGCGAAAGCTACACTGAAGGCACCTAACTATACACACTATATGTGAAACCTTTATGAGGAGGTGTGTATGTGCTGTTGGGGCGGAAGGATGCGCCGGGTGTGGGGCGTGTTCGGACCCGCTGACTGACTAGGAGGGTAATAGCTGGGAACGGCGGCTTAGAACACGCCAAAACCTGAGGCGTGCTTAGACTTGCCCTGCATACACGCCAACAATAATAATCAAAAAAAAAAAAAAAGTGTTGGGGTCTTTACTGGAAAAGCTGGGGTGTTAGAACTCATTTTCATCCCTTATGACACCTTGTGCTTCTGAGCTCCTGGAATGTCTGCTTGAAGCAAAGCTCTTATTTAAGCTGCCTCATCCTCATCACTTACCGTGATACATAATTTGTGTTTATGATTCAGCCCGTGATATCACGGCGTGTTGGAGCCGATGAACAGAATCCGATCAGATTCTAGGAACGGATTAAAAGTTGGCGCGATTAGAAAAAAAAGCAGAGATGTTTGGAGATGCGGAAAAGGTAAACTATTGCTCATTTCTTGGCAGCCACATCATTAGGGGTCTTAAAGGGGGCATTAAAGTGACAGAGGTGGTCATACAAAAGAACCAAAGCGGCTTAGACACGAGGAGAAGTTCCAACACTGTACCTGAATGGTGAAGAAGAGGTCATTTGGGTTTTCACGCAAATGTATGGTCAGTGCATCTGAAAGCTGCTCTGCTACCATGTGTATGGTACATACTTTTGGGAATAGTCAGGAAACAGTCAGGAGGAGTTTAGAAAGAGGAAAATTTCATGAAACGCCTGGAAAATATAAACAAGAACCCTCCAAAATCATAGAACCCCCTGGGCTAGGCCTGCTAACAGTTAATGTGTGAGGGATGGAAGCATCCTAAGTAGCAGTGCACAGCACATGGTAGATCAGATCACAGTCAGTGTGCCCCTATGTCTCTCCTCCTGCTGCCCGCGGCTACACAAATGTAGCGGGACCGCATTCTAACCCCCCGGCCTGCCTTACAGTGAGTCACTCACTTCTCCTATAGTAATCCCACATAACAACAACCTGCAAACCTCCGTCTCAAACCTGGGACTTCCCTGAATTAGAGATTTGACACTTTGCATTCCACACAGCTTGGCAGTAATCCCTGGTAATTTTGATCTCTTTTCTTTTAGAAGCTAAAGTGAAGGTTCTCAAAAGCCAAGTCCCTCCTGTTTTGAAGGGATCGTATAAGGACCGCTTACCTATATGTCACTGAGCAAATACAGCATAGGCCTCAGAGCAGGGCAAAAAGTGATGGACGGTCTGTGGGCTGGGATTTAGGGTGTGCATCTTTAAAGCACATTTGCACAGTGGCAGATCTAAAGCACAGCTATTATGGAAAGTGTTGTTATTTTACTGCTGGCAACAAAACAGCCGCAGTCTCAGGTCATGAGCAAACAGAGCCTTGAGTCTAAGGTACAAAATGAAGCCCAGTCTTTGTTGTACACTCCAGGTCTTTTATAAGACAGTGGTTCTATCAGTAACCCTGAACTCTCCAAGAACCATTTGAATGCATGTTTTTGTGTGGCTAAAGGAATTTGCCTTTGTTGCAAAGTCTAAGAAACTTTTTTTTGGTGCTATATAGAACCATTTTTGATAAGGGTGTTTTTGCTAAGGGAGTTTGTCACACATCCCTGCCTACTTGTTTGTTGTTACTGAATTTTTCACCTCAATTTTTTGGTTCCTTTTTTACGTTTTACTTCCTCTTTAGTTAATCTAAAAATGCCCATTGCCTATTATGATATTACAATAATGTGTAATGAATAATACATACATTTTGAAAAACTAATTTTCAACATCACAGATATTTTTAAAGCACCGTTATAAAGTTATCATTAGGAGGTATGATGTTTTCTTGTTGCAGCAACATACTGCATTAATAGGACTGCTAAAATAGTACTAATTCACTTCTTTTCACAGAAACCTGACATAGTAGTGGCCTCATTGATAAGCTATAAATGCAACTTTTACACAGTTGCAGTGTTTGAAAACAAAACCCTCCACTGTTTTTCTATCATTCTGAAGCCACCGAGGAAGCTTGAGCAAAGAATGAATGGATTAATGGTAAATATTTGCATGGTTATGTGAAATCCTAATTAATCCAGTTTACCTGTGCAAACATGCATTGGTGCCAAAAATGTTGAACCATTCACACATTCTGTAATTGCAGTAACAGAACAACATAATGTCCATCAAATAATGCATTTTATATGTACTATTGTTTTTTTTTTTGGTTAAAAAGAATGAAAACGGTTAGGGTACCTTAATGATGAGTACCTTAACTCTGCTACTCATTTTTTTCCTCACTTATCTTCCTCCCAAGCCTTGTAAAACAACAAAGTAATAATAGTTCATCTTTCCACAGCAAGACACTTAACATTGTTCTCTCTTTAAGTACTGCCTGCAGCTAACAAAACCAAGCACAACAGCCTTAGACACACTTCAGTTAAAGCAGGTATGCTGGGCCATTTTAAACATGAAAGGTGTATTTTTTACACTACCGTGTGTGTATGTGTGTGTGTGTGTGTGTGTGTGTGTGTGTGTGTGTGTGTGTGTGTGTGTGAGCAAACTGCTCAGTCATGCCTGTATATAGATAGACACCATGAGATAAGCCGGCACTTAATTTGTTTGCATCAAACATGCTTCCTTCAGAATGAGAGACATACCATAAACCACATCAGAGAATCCAATGCACTTTTACATTTCAACGTCAACAGACACTTCTGTTGGGTGTATCTGACTTTCAAGGCCTGCCTAGTCAAGAAGGCTGCAGGAACTAGGTTTACTGATGCAGTGAATGGTAGTCAGTCACGATGCTGGGTGTAAATGTGCCTGAATGTTCAGACTGGA
>JBBPCX010000016.1:3956961-3969439 GCA_037974365.1 Hydrocynus forskahlii
TACTACTACTCTTCATTATTATCATTATTATTATTTTTTTATTGATACAAAATCTTTTTAAACCAAAGATTGCTTTGCAACAGATCAAAAGAAATGACAAAACGAGCACACGTAAGTACTGTTGTGCCATGAGGTAGACGAACGACTGTCGTGTTGAGTGACGAAGAAAGTGTGCAGTTTACTTTACAAGATGAAACAGAGCTGCTGTCATAAAGAGGGTAGAGAATTTCACAGTTTATGAAGCTGTAGTACCGAGTGGTCTCCCACCCACTGAGGAGAGTCTACTGTGTGGCACCGCAAGCTTTAAACTGCAGAAAGTATTCAGTAAATTAAGAAATATCATCCTACAAGTGGTGATGGAGAGAAAACATATTTGCAATTGCTGCACTAACTTTTGCTCACATTTGAGGAATATTTTGTAATTAAATATTACAGTCAAAGTCACTCAGTTGTGGTCATTCAGAAACGTACTGTCATATTTATTCACAGCGGTGGTGATAGGAACCAGATGTCCAAAGAGTTAAATGCCCCTAAAAGCTACTTCAGAGGAAGTTATTAAGAGATAAGATAAGATAAATCTTTATTAAATATGATATTGTTACAAATACTTAGTCTGATGCCTGAGACATAGAATAGTTGGAGAATGTTTTGTCCTAAAACATATTTTTTAAATCCACAGGTACCTGCGAGGTAATAGTTGCTATTACATTTTTTATAAAATAAAATATTTTATTAAAAAAACTTTTCACAAAACAACAATATTCCATTGACATTTCACTTTTGGCTTTAAATATGCACTGACGTTTGTGTACTAGTTAGACACAATGAGAACTGCAGACACTTTGAAATAAAGGGAATAGAGCCTCACTGTTGACAAGACTAGACAGATTAGCCAGTGTTGTCTCTCAACACTCTAAAAAGCGAGGGCAGACTGAGGACAATCATAATTCTTAGAGGAAAAAGTAAGGGTTTTCACTATCTATAACATTTTAAGTGCTCTTAAGTCTCTCTGAGCATTGTGTTCATCTGCCCAGTCACTGTACATGGTTTACCTTCCCATAATAAAGCTTTGAGGAGGTTTTTTTTTTTTTCTTAATAGGGGGCTTTCCGCACAGGTGGGGAAAACCAAACCTGCATTGTCAACTCTAAAAATGTTCAATATGTGGAACGTGCTTGCAGTGTACACTTTCTCTCTCTCTCACACACACACACACACACACACACACACACTCAGGTGTACCTCATTACAATGCTGAAACATGTTGCGTGGCAAGTTGCAACAGGAAAAATCAAAGTGGCTGCTTTGTGTGTGAACGTACACCACCTAAGCATTCTTTCTGAGCTAACGGATTAGGCAGAGGAGTAACACATGCACACCCAAACAGCAGCTAAATCCAACTCTTTCTCTCACTGCCTGTCATTCACAGCTTACTGTGTCAGTCCGGAGACTGAGTCTGGTGCAGTCTGTCATCAGGAGTAAAACCAGGGTGCTTGGACTCAGGCAAAGCCACAAGACACACACCAGCTTTTACTTTCGGACCACTGTGTGTGTGTCCGTTAGAAATCACCAGTCACTGAGAAGCCATGGCCAAGCTAGGCCACTAGGCATTAAAAAGCGTTCCATATCTGGATGCCACCCAAGCACGTAAAAGAAAAATGTAATGGAGTCTGCAAGCAAAGCATATTCAGATCTAGCTGCACTGATTCCGAACTGGTTGAAGACGCATTTGTAAATGGATCTGAATGCAATATATACGCAGCCAGCAAGGCTATGTCCATCAAATGCACTCCCCTCACAGCTTTCAGCATTCAAACACAGGTTTATGAAGTAAAAGCTGTTTGAATCACAATCAGAATCAGAATAACTGTATTGATCCTGGAGGAAACTTCTTATACTACGACTGCACAGACACATAGAGAGCAATATAAAATACAGTATATTCAAAATATAGGTCTCCAGAAATACTTTTAAAAAGCTTAGCACTAACTACACTGCTGTTTACACAAAATGCTGTGGTCAGTAAGTGAGGAGGATATAAATACTACAGATTAAAAAAAATACTGCAGTTAACACTAACATAAATTAACACAAGTTAACATTACCAGAAATAGTGATCGTTCTCTACATCCAGGCTGTTATGCATGTGATAGTTATATAAGTGGTGATATTGCACATAAGACTATTGAACATAGTAAACCATGGCACATAATAATAAGATAAGGCACACAATGATGTGCAGCAGCAGGTTGTTGCACAGATTATTATGTGGGAGTGTGACAGGGGAGGAGTAATAGAGTCTGTGGGGAGAAACGGTTTTCTGGGGCACTCAGTGGAGCACTTTATGATGGTAAGTCTCTGACTGAAGTCTAGACAATGCTTTTAGCTACAGCTTCCAAATTGCCAGGACAGTCCAGAGATACCCCTTGCAACTGCTTACCCTTTGAACCCATTTTTCTTTTTTTGGACTGTGCCACTTTAGGTCACTAAGCAATGAACATCATGTGGAGTCTTCTGGGCTGCATCACAAATGTTTCATAAAATATGCTCCCCCTTGTCTGCTCCTAGCCCTCAGATTTAAACAAGTTAATATTATGTGATGAAATGAGACCCGTATCTTGATGCAGAAGCTACATTTGTAAAAATGCAATTTCTGTGTCTTGAATAGCATTTAGTAATAAAGGAATGTTTTAGCAAAGAACCAAATTTATGCCGTTTTCAGCTTATGTAGTTGGTCAGCTATTACATGACCGGAATCTAACTTTTCTTGCTGGAGTTATGATTCTAAAGATGCCAACAAGCACTAAAGGTAAATCCTCACCCAGATCTTTTCCACAAGTCCATTCCCGCCACTTCTCTACATCCTCTACAACTGCACACAGCTCTTCATTAAGGAGGCGCAGACTTGTTGATGTGTTTTAGGATTCCATACAATGTACTCTGAGCTATGAAACTGAACAAAACTTCAGTGCGACAGCCATTTCAATCAACACCAGGGCTGAAGAGGAGAATCCTCCCTATTTATGATGGTTATTGCCACAAAAGAGAATTGTAGATCATCACTCCTGACTCCTGAGGTGACTGATGAAAAAAGACCCTGTTGTCTAAAAAGGCCACCTGCAGTATTCAGCTTTGATGTTGACGTTATGTTTATTTTTACAGCAAGTCCTAAACCAGCGAAAGGTCTGGGCCAAATTGACAAAGAGCTGGATATGGTCTGAGTATGCTGAGAGAAGTTTTGCTTGGGAGGATGTATTTAAGAAAAAGATTTGGGTGATTGTTGACTTCTAGGTTACATTAGCAACGTTAGCCTTGCAGCTCCATTTCTGAACTAAAGAAGCAACATATGGACACCAAACATGTCTTGACTGATCGACTGAGTGGAGTTGTTTTGTCACCAAATTGTTCCTTTAGTCATGAGCATATTTAAGTTAGATTTCAAGGGCTTTTGTTGTCTCCTTATACACTGGATTTTGTGCATTTTGTGCATAGCACCTAGTTGTCATACAAGCACCCTACTCCTACTCCATTATACCTTGTTGTTTTAAAGGAATACCCCAGTGCATAAAGATCAGTTCACCTCTAACTGCCATGTCTGTAGCATATTACCATATAAGATTTCCCTGCAGTTAGAAAAGTACATAAAACCCACTTATATAATGCACTTATAACAGTTTCAGCATTTTCCCTTAGTCTTCTATTATAAGTGGTAGTGCGTTTTCTATTCGGGGGAAAGGCAATCTGTTTTAATTGACTGTATGTGACAACAGATATAGATTATGCTTATTACCATTTTTAACTTCTGTTATTATAAATAAATCCTACTGAATAAAACTACTGCATCTTCACCTGAGATAAGTGGCTCCCTCACTGCAATAATCTTCAAGCACAAAAAGTTCTTTATAAAAAAAGTTGGTCAATGAAAGTTAAACTGAACAGTTGGTTTCAGGCGGATTGTGTATTGCTAGCAGAGGAGCAGAAAGATGTCAGGCTCCCGGCCATACACACATCTACAGCACATACAACATCTTATCACACTGTTGATATCATAAAGATGATGAAAAGGCAGCTTGTGGAGAGATGAGAATTGATGTGGGCAGCGTGACATAATGCTGTATATCCTTAGAGCGTGCTCAGGCACATCTCTGCTGGGGTAAACCACAGTGCACAGTGACAGTTAATCCAGAGGTTATCATACCAGAGTGCAAAAACATCGCCCTCTCCTGCACAGGTACTGTAGTGCAGTCTTCATTACTAATCAGAGCTTGTTACAGTGGTTAATGCATGTAAATCTAAGAAATTGCAGTGTGTTAGAGGAATACTTAAAAAAAACTATATAAACTACATTAACATGTATGTTTTCCAAAATTATTAAAATTAAAATAAAAAATGCATTAATTATAAACTTTCATTCTCTAAATAAAAGGAAACAAAACCATCTTCCTCAATAATGTGGCTTGCATTCAAACTCTTCAGCCAATTAAATCTAGATAATCATTCAGAGTGAATTATTGTATATATTCTAATATACAGTAATTCACTCTTAAGTCCCTTTAATGGATAACTCCATTCAGATGCATCAACAGGTATCAGTCGGAGTAACGCGCCACATGTTGCTCTTCAAAGAGCACCTTCAGTTAGATAGTTTGAAGACCATCACTTATCACGGTCTACAAATAATAGCTAATAGAGCATTTGTTTATGTGCAGATCCATTTACATCACTGAACTGAGATCCCAGTTCGGTCTCCTAATGCTGTCTTAACTTTTGGGTATCTGATAGTCAACACCTGCAACACTTAATACACAAAACAACTACTGCTGTATAAGCCATGCCTGGAAAAATCATATTTTGACATTTTCCACACCTTACCTATAAGAGGAAAGAATGTATATATAGTCCATAAGATAACACGACCTGCCAGATTTATCAAATTTTCTAAACACAAGACAACACTTCATGAAAAAAAGATCATGAGAGTACACACACAATGTACTTTTTAAATTCCTGAAATGCAATTCATAATTTAAACTGATAGCTGCCAAAAGTTGTTTTGGCAGGACAACTAATACTCACTACTTCCATACAAAAAAAAGTTAAAGGGAGGCTGTGGCTGCATTAACATTGCCTTTCCCCTCCTGTGCAGAGAAAGGGTTCCAGAATAATACTCTCCTTTCCGAACAAGAAGCTCACCTACCGTGCCGTAATGATGAGCCGGGTCACCGATGCACAGCATTGCAGCAGTCCCGCAGGGCGGGCGGCTGACAGGAGACACTCTCCCACCTGGATGGTCATGTGACCTCGCAGGGAGTACAGGTGAGTGTGGTGCCACCAAAACCTGGACCCCTCTGCCGGTGGCTCCCGAGCGAGGGCTTGCTGAGCGCCGTGGCTCTGTGCAGGGTTGACTGTTACAGGACAGCGGGAGGATTTTTCCTATATTTCTGTCCCGGCCCTGTCAACTTCTAGCAGCAGCTAACAACAAATCTTGGACCTCCCACTTTTTGGCCTCATGACTATTTATTAACGAAAAAGGCAGGCCTGAACTTGCCCACCGATGGATTGGACGATACCAATTTAGTGTGAAGGGGACAGGTACAATAGCACTTATCTACAAGTAAATTGAGTGTTTTTGATAGAAACGGAACTATAGCATGACTCACATAAAGAACGTAAAAAAAAAACAACCTCATTTTCGCCGCCTGCAGAAAAATGTGTTTCCATATCATCTCATGCAAGTGCACATGCCCTCAAGAAAGTACAAAAAGTAGTTTGTTCCTTCAAACACTCTAAACTTAAAGTGGACAGACGATTCAGTACAAGAAAGAAGAAACAAATGTAATCAGATGTAATCATAATGCAATAAAACCTTGCACAAGCTTACCATGTAATTTACATCCATATCATTAATATACAGCCATCTGCAAGTCTACAGAGACTTCAGGAGCTGCTAATTTTTCATCTGTGACAGTTTCAACAGTGAAATGGGATTTCATGGTACACAGCCAAACAAAGGTCTTACGCCACCAGCGGTACAATCTAAACTGGTGTATTTGCTACACATTCACTCCCCATATGCTGACATATGATCAGCAGAGCTAACAGCAAAGAAATGACTCTGCAAGATGGCAAAATATAGTTTTGACGATGCATTTGATGAACGCACTCAAAGAAAGCGACTGGCCTGTATTTGAGCCATGTGACACTCCAGTAGGCTAGTTTGGACAATTCATAGAAAATATGGCCTGCACAATTCTTCATGGAACAATAAACAACTTACAAAACACTTGGGCCCTCTAAGGCATCTATTTATCCATCTACATATCACATCTACACCCACAACCTCCCCCCAACACACACACACACACACACACACACACACCCTCTCCCAACCCCTTCTCTCTCAGCACGTGTGCCCCAGATGGAAGGTAGCAGCAGGTGTCATGTTCCTGGCTTGGCTTTTCCCTCTAATTAAGCCATTATAACCTCCCTCTTTAAATCCCAGACCAAACCCTGGCTTGCTGTGGAGCCCGAGAAGAGGGAAAACAGAGTGGAAGAGAGGGAAACCAGGCAGTGAGGAGGGAATCTGCTCCCATACGGAGGGAAAAAAACAGCCTGGCTTGGGACAATCATAGAAACAAAGATGTTATATGGACCTTAGGGATTCTAAAAAAATGGGCTCAAAAAGAATTTACAAATGGTCTTGCCTAAAACACTCTGTTTGGAGCTATAAAGTGTTCTCCTTGGTCTGAAGAGTTTTACATGAGTATCTCAAATATAACAAGTACCATATTTTTATATACCTTAAACTGAGTTTAAGTACAGGCCTTTAGTTGTGGTTCGGATACTGTTGTATTGCACACTTGCAAATGAAGCACTCAGACTTAGTAACATTCTGTGTGATTAAAACATACAGTAAATCTAGTGTATTACTTACGCTACTGTTCAAACGTTTGGGGTCACCTGTCATTATAATTGCTGTTATTTTATTCAATAATAACATATATAGAGTAGGTTAAGGGTTTTGATTAACACCAAGTTATTAAATGATAAATATCATACTGCAATTATTCATTTATAGTAATTTCCTGAGAAGTCTCAAAATGTGATCACATTCATTCTGAATATGAAGATGTATCTGAACATTAATTTTTGCACAGTTTCATTCTCTGTGTAAAACGTGATTATAAAAAATGTTTGACTGCAAATGTTTGTGGAATTGTGTGAAACTTTAAAGTATATAGAATTATTTATACATGGATGTTTATTTGACTGACATTATATTATTATTGTACAATTGTATGAAAAAGTGTGAGCACTCCGGGTACCCGTGACCCTGGAAAGGATTAAGTGGTTACAGAAAATGATGGTTAAATGACATATTTTGGTGATTTTCTGACTAGGAATAAGTTAACCCAGTGATTTAGAGGAGAAAAAAAACTGAAATATTTTCTGTGATTTTCTCTCAAATTCTATGCTGAGTGAATATTGATTTTACAGATTGGGGGGAAAAACAAAACCTAAAAAAGTGGCCTGTCTCTTTACTTGCTAGCGATCTCAAGGACAGATCAAAGTTTGGACTTTATACTTTGTTTTTCCCCTGGTGTCCTCTGTTTGTGTTAATTTTTTTATTATACTCAGTTTATCACATTTATAAATTATTTTTGTTGCATATGCACTGGTTTCTCAACCTCTGTCACAGATTTGTCCCACAGTGTTAGCATAGAATATGTTCATTTTTAATGTATTTACAGTGAATTAACATGATTTAAAGTCATGTGTATGACTGAATAATATATGTGTCTATTAATAAAATTACATTACATATACCTACTAATTGCAATGATGATGTATTACAAACAACTGATAATTTAGTAATCAGGTTTATTATTAATGAATAATTATCAATACTTATCAATATGATTTTTTTTATTATGGTAATACTTTGGCCATATCAGTGAGTTGTACATAAAACACAAACATAAAATATAAATGTGCCATGACTTTTGCACTGACATTTTATAGTAATCAAATATCCTGTAATTGCACATTATTGCAAAGGTGTGTTCGGATTATGAAACATACGTCCACGATTTTCCACAAACTACATTTATGTTGAGAATGATTCTTCACCAATGTAACGCCAAAATATGTCATTTGTCTACCGACATCTAAAATATATTTAAAAATGAAGTATGAAGTGTAAAATGAATCAGAAACAACAAAAAGGTGACACTTATTTGACCATAAGTAAGGTTGTCTCTCTGAATATAAATAGCACCCTTTGTAAGGGACATTTTCTTTTGTTGGAAAATCACTGCAAAAATGAAGACAAAGGAGCATTCTGATAGTGTGAGAAATAAAAAATAATTGATATACACATGGCTACAAAACAAGAGTTTGGTTGTCCTATTAAGCGCTGTCTGAGCCATCATCAGTAAGTGGAAGTTTCATTACAGCACCCAGACTCTGGAACAGACTGTCCCTTAAAACTAAGCATGACAGCAAGACGTGAACTGCTGAGAGAAACTACTAGAAATCAAACTATCACTCTCAGAAATCTGCAAAGCTCTTCGGGTGAAACTAGAGTGAAGGTGCAACTTTAGGTGCCCTCCATAACATAGGCCGCTACAGTAGGGTTGCAAGAGAGAAGCCATTTTTTAAGAAGATCTACATAAAAGCATGAGAGGCCCAGATAAGAAGTGGGAGAAGGTTTTAGGGTAAGATATTTTGGCCAGACTTTAAAGAAGTCTGCTCATGCCTCAAAAAACACCATGTCTACAGTGAAATATGGTGGTGGCAGAATCTTGTGATGGAGATGCTTACTTAATACTGTCCATCTCTCTTGGCTCGCAAGAGCATCAGTTACCCAGATCATAGACTGTCTTTGCAGATGACATATTTGAGCTGTACTCCAGTTTTAAAGCAACAGTTTAAACATTAAATCATTCAGATGAGCTGCTCTGTTATTCAATTACCAAGACAGCAATCCACATCTCTACTACTACTACAAAATCACATCTACAATGTGAAGCATCCCCACATTCCCCTTCAAATGCTCAGTTTTGATGATCAGACAGACCTGGAAGCATGCTAACCGATAAGACCTTGCAGTTTTTTTTCTCACCATGACGTTGTCATTCAGGTCCCTCATCTGGTAGACGTCCATGCACACTTCGGCCCGGTTGTTGGGCAGGCTGCTGGATGGTCCCCTGTCTCCTGGATGACTGGTTGGAGGAAGCTCAAAATATGTGCTGTCTGGCTCCCTAAAAAATTACAGAAGATGCTCAGTGACTGGCAAAGGTTTCTATGAGTGGGTTTACACAGTATTTGTTGTTTTCACTCGCTGATGAGGTGACAATTTACTGCAATTTAAAATGAACGCACAGAGCATTGCAGTCACTTGCAGGCACAGAGCATTGCAGTCACTGAACGTGTTTTTATAGGGAACAAATGTAACAATGTATCTCCTATCACTATCCAGTTCATAGATATCATTGCAACAAAGGCTTGCTATAATGTGGTGCGTACCTAGGATCTACCAAATAAACGGACCCCACTTCCCATGTAAGAAATACGTGTGGTTGATAAAATATGTTTACTTTCTATTGTAGTGTCTCAAACAAACTGATTTAATCCACCCACTAACATCTAATGTTTCATGTTTACATCAGACCTAATTTAAATGAATAAATAATGAATATATCATGTTGCAGGTAGTGAAGGATCTCTTTTTAAATTTTTTTTTCATAGGAAACATGTCTGTGTGCACAATTGTGTCTGTATCTATATGGGGAACCCAATAAAAATCTTAGGGTGCCTGGTTGCCATGGCCCCCTGACACATGTGCAACAGTGCAATTGCCCCTGCCCCAGTGATGTAAATGTGACCATAAATGGATATAGGAGTGCATAGGAAACTCACAGGCTGCTCCACAGGTGCTCAAAGGTTGTACCCTCGTCACTTGTGGAGGACTGGGACATCTTGGACATGGGGTGCTCCACAGGGGGGTAAATTACTCTGAAGATCACAAAAAACAAGCTTTATTTATCTCATCACTGACATAAAGAGGCCAGTTATACCAAAATATGTCCCGAAAAAGCTGGGCCATATTAGACATAAAAACACAGTGAAGAGGAGCAAAAAGGAATAATGTGATTATATCTATTACACCAATCTGGGACTTCCACATTTCAGCAAATTTGGTTTACTTCAAGTAATTTTAACATTAACTTCACAGCTAGTCAATTATACCCTGTGAAAAAGAGCCAATATTTGAAGTGAATGGACCAGAGAGCCTTTAGCGCAGTGAAGATTTCATTTGAAAGTAATTTCCACCCTGCCTCCCAGCGCTGCTTCTTCAGTCTCAATCCCAGCAGGCTTTTGGGCTGGGTGTGCAGATTCAGAATCAAGGTGCCGGGTTTGGCAGGCCTGAACCTGCCTGGCACCGTCCCAGTGGGACCACGCGCCTTGTGGTACAGGCCGGACTTCCTTCCCTCTTCTCCCCAGTAAACAATGGCAAGATATCGTCCTCTACCCAATAGAAACCAAGTCAATTGCATGAAAAAGGGTCTCTAACTGAAGTGAGGGGTTACATAGGTTCTACTCTTATGCAAATAATTTATATGAGAAGAAAAAGTCAAACACTCTCAACAAACCCCCGAGAGCCAACCTCTTCAATGGAAACAATCTCCACATAGACTTTACTAACAAATAAATCAGTTCATAAATAAATCAGTCACACTTTCATTTTAATTGTGTGTAAAACTCTCCGTTCAATTTTAATTTCAAATAGGAAAGTATGGCAGGATTGTTAGTACGAGTGTAATGATCCAGTCAACTCACGATTAGGCTCCATAGATGATTCAGGGTTCACTACACAATACACTCCAAATATATTCACCAACAACAATCCAACGTTCAAGCAATATTTAGGATGAAATTTAAATCAAGGCAAACTATTGCTAGATTTATTTCTAAAACAGTTTACTAGTAAAACCAGGCTGGAAGGTGGTGGTGGGATGATGCATGACAAGAAGTGCTGGACTGGGTTGTCCAGTTGTACTGGTTTAACAATGCAGTTACAATAAATATCATGATTACTAAAAGGCTGATTCTCCATGATGCCTATAGTCACAAGATATGTTGATGCACGCCTTCTAGTTTATGTAATATAAGCATTATGGGTACTTTAATATTAAGACCTTTGCTTAGTGTTTATGTGGGCAAAACATGATGCTATTTGAAGAGAAATGTCTGGGCCAGGGTTGCATGGATTACCTCATATCAGATACTTTTTTAGGCTGTATGGTATTTGGTACTTTTGTATGTATATAGTACTTTTAATGTTTGAGATGCCAGAGGTTTTTCCCCTTTATCATTAACTTTTATCTGTATACAACGCAAACACTAGTGAAGTGGCCCACCCGCGCGGCCCCCCTCCCCTGCCATTCTGTGTGACATCACAAAGTCAGAAGGCGCGCTATCTGGAGCGCAGCGCGCGCGTCCTGTTGCCGAGGCAACAACAAACGCCAGCGGTGCAAAAGAGAAAGTGCGACACACACACACACACACACGCACACACCTACATGCTCACATACACACACACCCCTATACACACACGCACACACTCACATCTACACACACACTCACACAACTAACCATAACAATAGTACTATATCAATAAAAACCAGGTCAATTTGACCAAATGTTCCATTTTCCCTTTAAAACACTTAATTTAATTTTCCAAGTTTTATACTCCCTGTCCCCTCATTACAAAACCTCACAGTTTGAAACTTGTCTGAAGTGTCATCACGCTCTGAACTGCCGTGATTTTTTTGCTACCAAGGCTCTAAAAGGTGCGTCACACACCTTTATGCATGCAGGTCCTGAAAACAGCCCAGAGCAGAAGTTGAAGCTGGAGCTGGTCCTCAAAGTCGTCTCTGAGGAAGCTGTGTGCAGCACTAGCTGAGAGATTTATTCCCATGATGGGAATTCCCATCGCCCTGAGACAGAAGTGCCTGCTCTTCAGCAATTACACCCAGACAAGAGGGATCGGCCCGGAGAATTGAATTAACACTCAGAACAGAGAGCCGCACGGTGTCCTTTCACACGGCAAACTGTGGGTCTAACAGTTTTTACTACAGTCTTTACATCAACGGTGAAATCAGAGGTTCAAACCCAGCGCTGCATTAAAACACATTTACCTTTCATCACACGAGCCCTGGAGCCGGACTGAGAGACTGACCCGAGCCACGGGGGTCCATAAACTGGCAGAAATCAGTGAGACTGTCAGTGTCCACAGATTAACACTGTCCTGCACACGAGTTAGTTAAAGCCACCTTGACAACGAGGTCCATACAATACACACACACGCACACACACAGAGCTCCTGCTAGAGTGCTTAAAATGCATAAAATCTTCAAATATCTATCTATATTTATCTATCTATCTATATATATCTATATATATCTATATCTATCT
>JBBPCX010000016.1:3970269-3981828 GCA_037974365.1 Hydrocynus forskahlii
ATCTATCTATCTATATATATATATTTTTTTCAATAAAAATAATAATAAAAAAATATTAATAACAACAATAATAATAATTTTGCATAACATTGTATTTAGCACAGTCAGACAATTATGATTTTATATTTCTGAGCTTTAGGCTCCGAGACTATTATTCCTCCATGTTACTGTACTCTGAGAGCAAGCGATCAAACCTGAACTCTGACCACCCTGATCACCTTTTTCAGACACTGTTATCGACTTTCTAACCAACAAACACACACACACACACAAAATCCATAACCCAAATCATCTCGACGTTCAAGTTGTCCAGTGTTCCGTGCTTAACACAAACCACAGAAATTTAATACGCAGCAACCAATTAAAGAAGAAATACAGGAGCCAAAACGCTGAAAACGACTGGGACCAGTCTAGCTGGTTATGAGGCAATACATAATTAAAATAGAAACAATAAAAACAAAAACAATAAAACATTTTATATCAAATTATTATTACAGTAATAATAATTTAAATCGACCACGTACACTCAGACCACTCTACACTCCATGGCAGTCTTAGTGAAACGAATGTTACAAAGTGGATAAACGGTAAAGACGCGTGCGTAAATTCACTTCTGATCCAAAAATGAGTGGCGACTTCATATTGGGCAAAATAATTACACAACCACACGAACAGCTATTTGCGCAAACTTACCTGTGTCAGAACGAAAAGTGCGCTCCAGTCATGAAATATCCGCAGCAGCCTAGAATTACTGGAGTCCCAAAATCATTTTCCCTTGAACTGGAACTGACCCTCGCAACTCTTGGAGGAAAAGGCTCAGGCTGATTATGGAGTTGGGTGTCAATAAAACACACCTCACGGGGTTTGATGGGTCTTTGGTCGACTCTGTAAACAGCGTGTCAAATGAGACAGCCGCTGCGCAAGGTGTCCGTATTGCGCTGATTATGCGGGTTAGGGTAAAGAGTTTGTCCTGCGCGCGGTGCGGTGGGGTGGGCTGGGTTGGGGGAGACAGGGGGGACAAGGGGACAGGAGGAGGCGTTAGCCGCCGTTTGGGCTCACATGAGCGGGAAACACGACTCTCTCTCACCAGGGGACCACCCAGCTTCATCCAACAGCCTTGCAAGCTCCCAAAGCAGAAGAGAAACCCACATCTTTACAATAAACACCATACCCATGCTCGTCTAAAGCTGGAAAACACACTCTTTATGTGACTGCAGTCTTGAAGAGGAACGATTATTTTACGGTATTGTTTTATGATACCAACGCTAATGGTTTATTATGCTGTTTTATGAGATTGCAAAGACGATCAAATATATTATAGCCCCAGTTTAGGTATCGATTCGCTTTATTCTAAGCGTAATTGTGAGTTAAAACTCATTCGCGCAAAAAAAAGGAGAAAGTATGAAAAACTACATTTCCCATAGTCAGACGGCTCTGATTGGCTGTAGCCGACACAAATCTATGACGTTGAACACTGGGCTCGCTTCCTAAACAACGAACAGGAGAGAAACAGCAGCAACCGTCAAGTGGACAATGATGGAAATAACAGTTTAGTTGGGGAAATAAACGTTTCAGACCAAAAATACCAGATATTCCAGTTTAATAAGGTACACGTATGCACACCATTAACGGAGCGAGGCGTTGAAAGGTACAGAAAATGCCTGTAAACGGCCAGATTGTTGGCTAATGTTAGCCAGATTAACAGCGATGTATGAGCAACACTAGATTATGTGAGTAGGTGTGTTAATTTACTGTGAATAAGTGACTGATTAGTCGAGGAGGATACCCAAACACTGCATGCAAGTAAAACTCAGGGTACTTTTGTGAAATCAGAACTTTTAGTAGAACTAAAAGTAAAATAATTAGAGTAAGACTAAAGTGCAACGTACTGGGTTCTTCTCAAAACTGCTAGCAGCACTGGTGTTTGTTTTGGTCTCAAACAAAATGGGAGAACTGGAAAGGGAGAGAGGTCAGCAACAGCTTGCTGTCTCCAACAGAACGAAATGTAATCAAACACAAGTACCAACATGAAGCCCTGAAATTGAGTAAAAACTTTAAATTTCACGAACTCTGGGGTATTAGTGTAATCGCTTAAAAGATACGTGTAATGCATCCTTACTTACCCAGCTCAGTTTATAAGTGAGCATCTCTGAATGAGCTAACTTTAAGTGGGCCAGCTAAGAAAGAGAACTCTGGTAGCAAAGGTTTGAATGTGTGCTTTATTGTGTTTTACTTGCAGTGTCTAATGCTAGCTGTGTGGTCTAGCTGTTAGTCTAGTCAGCTCGACAGGCTCCAAAGTCCTTCAGGAGCTGAACTGGTTGTGGAAGATTAAGCAAAAACAAGCTGGGTTCTTCAGGACCGGGACTGAGATCTGCAGGAGTCTTCAGTGAAGTTTAGGTGGCGCCATCGTGTGTTTGACTGGTTTTCTGGTGCCTGGGCAACGCTAATGTATTATCTTGATCACAGACAGGCTCTTAGGTCTGAAGACCAAAATAGTGTGCAGTGTAGTTATGATATTCTATATTGCTCTTTTTGTAGTGATGTGGTGAATAAAATAAATTAATCAGAGTCCTATAAAAATCACAGGGACGAGGGATTCAGAGATTCTCAGTGCTCTGGTATGAATTTCTCGGAGGTCTTCAAGCAGTCCAACCAGCTGTGCAGAGTCTCTCCGGATGGAAAGTACTTGGTATGAAATCATGTTTCTTTGTTTCTTTCTTCTTTAATATCATTAATATACAAATAGATCAATAGCCTTATCAATCAAGAAAAATTATGTGCAAATACCTGTGAGATCTCTTTGCAATACAAATATAGCATCTGGGTTAAGGACTAAGATTGTTCTGTCTCTAACTAACCCCTCCATTTCTCCTGCTTTTGTAGGCCACTTGCGTTCAGTACCGCCTGGTGGTGCGCGATGTTAACACTTTGCAGATTTTGCAGCTCTACACCTGTTTGGACCAGGTGGCCCACATGGAGTGGTCTTCAGACTCACTCTTCATACTCTGTGCTATGTACAAAAGGGGACTGGTACAGGTACTCAGATCTATGCTTTTGATGACTGTCTGTAAATAAACTGGTTTCAGTGAACTGAATAACAGATAAGTAAGAATAGTAGCACCTATGGTCTAACAGAATAATATTGTATTGAATAGATTTCAGACATGAAATTTAGTTGGTCCAGGTTTAGCTCTGAAGGCTAACATTAATTTGTAAGCAAATTAAATAAAATCTTACCTTTGTAAAGGTAGCCAGCGCCAGTCTTTCATTTTGCTTCAGATGGAAGAGGACAGGTAGAGAGGAACTTATGAACCAAGTGTTTCTCGCTGGTGACTATGTGTATGTTTCTGTGTGTATGTGTGTGTCTCTGTGTGCATGGGCACGTTTTTCTCTCTCTGTTTTGCAGGTGTGGTCTCTGGAGCAGCCAGACTGGCACTGTAAGATAGATGAGGGCTCGATCGGACTAGTCTCCTCGCGCTGGAGTCCAGACGGACGTCACATTCTCAACACCACAGAGTTCCATGTAAGTGTGAAGCCAGGAGGAGTCCATCCTGCACCATGTCAACTGTTGCTGCCCGTAACTAAAGACCTGAAAATAGCAGGCAGGGCTAGCTTAAACCCTCAAATAACCTGTCATAAGACATAGAGCCCTGAACTATGCCCAGAGTCTGCATATAGTTCATTGGACCAGTGGTATTTTACAATCAGGTGAATGGGGGGAAAACACAACTGGTGTTATTTTAGAGGTTTTCCCCCTGTGTTACATTGGAGGATGTATGCAAGGTCAGTTCCATGGGGAAAAAGTAGTCTGTCCTGAACCACCTACAATAAAACAAATAGTAGGCTCAGTAATTATATATACATTTATGTATAAATCAGCAAATGAGTACCTCAATACGTTGATTAATTTATCTATTTATTTATGAACTCAGGTTTGAATGCCCATTAATCAACCCAGCTGGGTAATTTCCATTTGTAGTTCTGGACGTTATAAGCCAGAAACAGTTCTAATAAAAACAGTTTACACAGCCTGAAGTTGTAACAAGCCTTAAGCCTGAGACAAACTTGTGATGCAAGGCAGCAATTTACATTCAGATGATTCAGCATCGCAATAAAGCTTATAGGCATTGAGATTAAAAGGAAAGTGAAAAGTGCAGGATATACATTCACTGTATACGTTATAACTTGTTTTAGTTCAAATGTTAAACGTGGTTATTACCTTACAGATATCACACTGATATCACAACTCTTGTGCAGTTTAATAGCCCCATAAGTTAACCTTGTACTCCTCAGGACCCAGAGGTGTCTCTCCATGAAAGAGGAAAAACCTCTGGCTTGTGAATATTTTCCCCCTCTTTCTCCCTCTGTTTCTCCATCTCTTTTGCTGCATCCTACGCCTTTGCCTGTTTGGATTACACTTGGGCTGAATGCCAGAGCTGTAGTTGCCTGCTGCCTGAACTTGACTCCGAGAGTCACTGACAGGTGCTGAGACGGAGAGCAGCTGTGTCTGGGAATGAAGGAGGGGGGCACGGGGGGCACGGGGGGGCGTGGTGAGCAGTGCGTCCGTGAGCTCGTGATACTATCGCTTTGTGTCTTGATGGCTCTTCCACTCAGTAGCAATCATTTGTAGACTTTGTATTTTCTTTTTAGCTTGATGGGGCCGCTTGTTACTCTATAAGTAAACTGTAATGTTGTAGGTTTGGTTTAAAAGACCAATGATGGCAAACTTTATTTTCAGATTGTGTACTTTGAGTCATCCAGGCCACCCTAGTGTATAACTGGAATCATATATCGCAAGCTATATTGAAAACGCAGTATATAGTAAACTAATCATAGTCTGTGAGTTTGTGTTCTGTAGCATTAATGATCAGCGTTTAGCACGCTGATGAACATAATGCAGTATTTGTAAAGAGTTGTTGGAAGGATGAGAGTCTCCATGACAACCAATGTTCGGTTAACAGGGGACTTGCTAATGGAACTTGACTCACAGTGGCAGGAGCCTTTCACCATAGATAAGGTTAAGAGTTCAGTCGCCAACCCCAGCTGACTTTACCTTCACCCCAGACAAAAATTCATTAAGGTTTCGCCACAGTGGTGTGCATGTCACTGCTTCGGTTTCACGATACTCATAAACGGGATGCTAAATTAACTTATTTAGTAACAGCTGTCTGGTGTTATTACGTCCAGTGTGTTTTCCCTCCCTGAAACAGTTTATCTACAGGCTGATAGGAGTTGGCACAGTATGTTTCAGCACAGCTGACAGGGCCATACGATTGGTTGGATTTATATTAATCTTGTGTGTGTGTTAACTCGTAGGGGGTTAACAGAAGCAAGGTCACAGATATCTCATAACAATCGCTGAAAATCCACGGTCAGTTATGTGCATGGCAGTCGCAGAGTGCTCGGGAAAATGATGCAAACATGATTTCCTAAGCAAAATCACTTATTTACTGAAGTAATCTTTTTTTTTTTTAACTGGACAGGTACACCACTTTGATGTGATGGATATAAAGTGACTTATTTGTGAATAATAGCTACGGTCTTCATCACTGAAATTATTTTAGGTGATTCTGCCTTCTCAGTCAAGTGCCAGTCAAGTGTATATATACATTATTTGATGTTGAGATAATAAATTGGGATTAATGTTGATTAGTGGGCTATTTAGTTACAAAGTGTGAAGAAGGTCATGGAAATTGTCTGGATAGAAAGTGCAACATCTCAGTTGGAAAGGGCAGGGTGATGCTGTTTGTCTGTCTGGTACAGTTTTGGTACAGTTTAAGTGAATATTAGCCTATGCAGCAGGCCTTGGACTTATTGGTAGATGGAGTGCTGCGTTATTGATGATGCATGCACTGCAGATGCCAGAATAAAAATTTTAGTTAATCTCCAGTCAGTTTTTGAAGCCTTCAAAAATTTGGATAACTGGCGTTATTTAGACAAATTAGTTGCAATATTGAACCCTTCTTGTTTCTGTAGCGAATGTTTCCCTGATCCGTTTTGCTACTGTGCTAAGAATGTCAATCATCAGCATGCCAAACGTCCATAAAAGTGCGCTTCTCGTAATTGTCTTGGTGAAATGAGGCAGACTTCTTTGGTGTTTCTTTGGAGCAGGTCCATCTCAGCTCGAGGGCACCATCATTACGAGCGAGCTAACACTTTGTTCCAGGTGTTAAAAGTAATCCGTGTGTTTGGTGAGTGGTGATACGAGTCTTGAGAGAGAAGAACCTCAAGGGCAATGGTGAACAGTATACCAGCCATAGGATCCAACATTGTTTGGGATCATCCCAGCAATGCATGCCAGTCTGGGACCTTTGGGCCTCAGCTAATGCTTAGCATTTTGACTGTGAGCTGTTAGAAATCTTTGAGTGTAAGCAGCCACTGTGGTTTAGCGATGGTGCAGGCTGGTGTCGCCCGCCCCCTTAGCACTGTCTGGGCGGCTGTATCAGATACAGGCGAGAATCGAGTCTGTAATAGGAGAATTGTAGCTGTATCGTTTTAAAAATGTTTTCTGATGTGGAATGCTCAGACCTAATCCTCTGCTGACAGATAGGTCTATGTAAAGATTCTTGGAAATGTCACTCAAGCGTCTTGGATACAAAAGGGGTTTTCCAAAAGTGAATCATTTTGATTAATTTGATACCATGGTCCATACACTAGGTACATCATTTCATTCTGTGTATTTTAGGTGGACTGTTTGTGTATTTTCTTCTTATTGCAGTAGCAGTCAGCCGTAATACACAATGGTGAGTTATGTGTTTATTTTTTGTACAGCTGTCTTCTATAGATGGTCTGATACTTATTGTCGATGTCAGGCCAATACCAGCAGAGTAATGCTGGATCAGATATCATAGAAAAAAGGTAGATATCCAGTTCTACTACAAATATAGCTTAAAATTTGACCTGAGCAATGAGACGATATTTATCGTTATTGTGATATGTTGCAATACAGCTCTGTTTGGTTTTCTGAGCATATCATATTTAAAGAACACTAATCAACTATAGGTTATGTTATTAGTGGGGAAGAATTAGTTCTTGCAACATAGTGTATGAGATTTTTAAAAATAATTTGTCGTTTTGATAGTAATTTTAAATGTAGTACCATGTTTCTATCAGAAACATACATAGTGGAAAAATTCTTGAGGTATTGTGATCTATATCTCTGAGGCTTTCTTATTTAACATAAAGCAAAGTCACATGATGACAGATTTAAAAATGATGCAAAAACATATTAAAGATTTAAATGATCTTTATATACTTTATATATATATATCATAAAAGAAAGTAGTATCAAGCCATCTCTTCAACATTGCAGTGTTGTTTTCAGAGAGCAGTTCAGGGTGCTGCAGCTGTCGTGGTGCTGAATGCTCCTCTGTGGTTTCAACCCGGTGATGACGCGTGTCTGCCTCCGCTGGCACACTGAATCTGTGAACGCGTTGGCCTCACCGGCTTCCTCGGACCACTAGCATGCATGGCAACACGGGTGAACATCTCCCACCTACTTCTCCACTGTCCTCAGAGTCTTAGATTTCAGATCTGCCAAGCCTCTCTCCCACACCTGACCCTGTCCAGCCCGACATCGTGAGAGGGTCTCCTGATGTGTTTGCCCTGTTTTGATGCTAGTTTCCATAGAACTGAGAGGGAGAGATGTGATGTTCAGGGATATTCATGAAGCACAGCTATAGAGCTTAGCTCAATCCATCCAGGGGTGAAGACAGATAGCCACAGGAGACAGGGCAGCTGATGCACATCAGGTATCCTTCTAGTCTTGAGTTCAGTGTAGAAAACAGCATGGGGGCATATATCATGTAATACACTTATTGTAGGCTTTTTTTTAGGCCTGCACCTATACGTAGATGGTTTTGTATCATTGAGCTTCTTCTTTGTGAATGTGGTTGCGCAGATGGTTTTGAGATAAAATGATATCCTCATGCTCATGGACACTGTAACCCCAGGCACGGAAGCAAGCCTTCCAAGACTGAACAGTGGCCAAAGGTCTCAATTACTGTTCACACTTTAGATTTGAGACTTTGTCACTTCTGCTAGCCCATATTACTTTTATGCAGCAGTGCCAAGATCCTGGCCAAAGGACAAGACAAATTTAGTTCAGTATTTTGCAGTGCTCTGATACATAGCACAATCACAGGCAGTGAGGACAAGGAGATGCACGCACACTAGATTGGCTTACAGAGTTGTAAACGAGTACATAAGAGCCTAGTGCGTCGCACTCCACTCATACTTGAGGTGGGACACATTCATACTGTTGGCATGGATTAATTAAAACATGTCCATGCTCAACAGAACGTCATAGCGTTGATGTACCTCATTAGTGGTTGTTCTGCATACATAGATTTATATTAAAGTGACAAAAGAGAAATGTCCACAGTGATTTCTAGCATATATTTTTTTTGAATACTATGGTCTATATCATGCAAAGTCCCTGCTTAAAAATAAAGCATATTTTGGAGAGCAAGATGTGGTACGAGCAGGTATGTTTGCAGACACGTTGACTTGATTGTTAGCAGCTTTAGCTCCAGCACTAAACTAAAGAAGTACAATTCGGATTCCAAACACGTCTTGGCTGATTGATTATGTCGGGGAAAGTGAAAAATGTAAAAATACATTTTATTTGTTTGCCAAACTATTAAGAACATGAAGAGGTAAGGGATTGGTCCAACAAGGTGTTTTGTTCTTATTGATTCAGAAGCAGTGCAGCAACCCACAAACAAATTTAACAACAGAATCTGAGTGGATCTTTAGTTTTGAGGAGCACAGAGGAAGGTGTATGGGGTAGTCATGATGATAACTGGTGATTTAGCTATCTGGATCTTTTTCCATGTTTCTCCATCAAAAATGTTCATGTCTGTTTGACTACACTGTTCTCTGTCTTGTGCTAGAAGTGGTAGTTCAGTCATTTCAAAGACATTTTAGGAAAGGATCTATTCAACGATGTGGCAAATGATGTCAGCATTAAGTGAGATACGAGCCTGGTCCAATCATTACATCGTAACTGATTTTTGTTTTGGCTAAAGCTTCAGCACATTCCTAAGAAGACCCTTTCATGTCTCCTCGCATGGTTTGCTGACCCTCTTTTAATTGCAGCATCTGGTAGACTGAGTGCCTATGTTCAAGGACAAGATGTTACATGTTATTTTCGCCCATCCTTTGGCAGGGTGCCCCGTCTTACACTTGGCATAAAGCTCTTTAAAGTAAAGTGACACAAACACTTGACTGTCTTTTGTCAAGTGACTTGTCTGTTTTCTTTCCTGTGTCTTTTGGCATTTTTCTGGTAATTCTCCAGCAGTCACTAACATGAATGGCTCAGTATGAAAATTGCAGATGAAAGGATTTGCGGTAATAATACAGGTCTTGTATGCTACTGTAATGACTGCATTTTAGTCTGTATTCTGATTTGAAGTAGGCATAACCCTTGAGGATTAGCATGACAATGTCTGCTGTACTAGACTATCCAAGATGGATCTGTCAGTCTGTGACTTAAGTTGTAAATGGAAACCTATTAGCAATATTCGTTGACTTGCAGTAAACACATATCAGTTTATTTGGGAACATGCTTCTTTGTATTCAAGGACATAGGCTTAGTATCCAGCACCCAGTAATTGCCTTGTCATCAAGAAGGTATAGTCTTGCCTCTGGCCTGGATGTCTATGAGATTATTCTATAGATTCTCCTATATTTCATCCACTCATCAAATTCCTTCTGGCTTTTCTTAAACTTATATTTAGAATCCTCTACTTGTCATTGTGGTGCTTTTGAAAGGATTAGGAGGGATTATAATTTAAAGATAAGAACCAGGATGATTGATGAGACTTTTTCACTCAAACACTCCTTAGCCTCATTAGCAGCTAACTGATCGAAGTGTTCTAAATAGGTGGCATGTACTGCATTGTGCATGTCTAATTGGGACACATCACTATCCATTATTATATCTGTATCTGCTAATGCCTGCCAAGCATAGGCTTTATGAGTATTAGCCTCACATAATGTAAACAGAACACACTACTGTATTATTTATACATTTAATATACTTCAGACAGCCATGATTTAAGGCCTAAGGTAATGTAAAAGTGAAACATCAAATTTATACATTTTTCCACCTCATACCAAACAAAGTCAGTCAGCTGAGACATTTCTACTGTCAAAATGTTTCAGGCTTAATTACTTTTAAAAAATGAGAGGAGATAGTTGTTTTATGTTTGTCATTTCCAAGACACCTTTCCAGCCTTAATATAGACAGTTTATTCATTTTTATGGTTTATGGATTAGCCTATGCATTTTTTTGTTTACTCTTAATATATTTTCATTTTTACATTTTTACACCAGTAGTGTAATAAGCTAAAGAAATGCATGTCCTATGTTTTTTTTTTTTTTTTTTTGTTAGCTTGATTTCTGCAGATCTGTGTTGTAATTTGATGACAAATAATGTAAGGCGGGTGTGTGCACTCATGTATGTGAATGTTGATTTATACCTGTACATAGTGTAATTCTGCATAGCCGCACACTCCTTGCTCTTGACGTAGCACAGTGTGAGCTTCAGATTTTAAAAAAAAAGCATAAAATCTGCCAAAAAAAAGTCAGTTGACTAGTTTTGCTGTAAAGGAATCAGATTCATCTAAAACATGAATAATTTAAGTCTATTATAGTTGCTTTAGATTTCAACATTAAAGAAGAAAAAGTTTACAATACACATCGTTTTCGGTCCATAAGGGTACTTACACATGACAAATTTTGTAGAAGTCATTAAGTCATTAGGTATCTAAACCTCATGTTCTGTATACAGTATTTGAAACATAAAAAGTACATATGTGATTTACTTTCTTATTTGCCTCTTTTATTTTACAGTTGAGAGTCACTGTGTGGTCTCTCTGTAACAAATCTGTGTCATACATCAAATACCCGAAGGCCTGCCAGAAAGGTAAGTGATTGATGAAGTACTGTGAGTGTCAGTATCATGGGACTGGAGGGAGACTTCAGGACAGGGTCAGAGTAAACCAGGCTGTACGTGAATCATAGTGTAGGTTAACCTGTAGCCTTAGGCTTGGCCCTGACCCTGTAGCCAAGTATGTGCACTCGCTGACAGCTGGGGTGACCTGTTCAGTAAATGTCACATAGTCCTCATAACCAGCCTGTCCACATTAAGGCTGTGATGTGTGCTGGACATTGGACTCTTTGTTCAGAACAGGCACTGTGCTAGCTGTAGTGTTGCATTGGCTCTGGCTTAATACAGTGGAACATGCTGTTCCTACTCTAGCGAATGCATTTGTCACTACTTTAAATTGATTGGGCAATAGCATCCATCACGTGACTGCAGCACATCAGTCCTTGTGACTGCAGTAAAAAAGATGCTTTTGTACAATAAAATATTTTATTCATATGCATATCATCACTATCTTGTTAATACATTTTTAAAACTTAAAAAGGTCAGCTGTTCACAATATACATATTTAAATATTTTTGGAGAGACAAAGTTTTGTTATACTCAAACACACACACACATACACATATACACACACACACATACACACACATACATATACACACATG
>JBBPCX010000016.1:3981928-3994866 GCA_037974365.1 Hydrocynus forskahlii
ATATACATACATACATAAATGCATAGGCACGCATGTGTGCATGAGAATGCAAATGTAGTTTTTCATGACTGTTGTTTAAGGGATGGACTTCAGTGCTGATGGACGCTACATGGCTTTAGCTGAGCGACGAGACTGTAAAGATTACATGAGCATATTTGTTTGTGATGACTGGCATCTTCTCAGGGTGAGCATTTTTCTTAACCAGACACATCTCACTTACTTTGACATTTTAGATCTTCAGGGTTTTATATGGTGATTCCTCGATATGATCAGGCGATGGATACGTTTGAAGGATTAGACTCTGTTGCGTGAGCATTATAATGGTCAGATATCTAAACTGCTTCATGGCATGCCTCTTTAAGAGATAATTTATTTGGAATATTACATTTCGAACTTACCAGGGTACTCTATTGTAGCATTTTGAGACAGAAACACAGGACTTAGCTGGGTTGGAGTGGTCTCCCAATGGCTGTGTGATTGCAGCGTGGGACTCCTGCCTCGAGGTGAGCATCCTTTTTTATACACCTGTGACTGAATGCTGAAAAGATGAGTAACATTTCAGAAAATTCATAACATGCGCGTAATGTGTTTGCTATGGCTAAGAATGAACTTTATGCTTGTAATACTAGTATTTCCACAAAGTTTGCAGATGAGTGTCTGTTCCAGCCAAACAATAGTAGAATAGTTGTGCATTTGGAAAATTGATCATTAATGTGTTTGTCTGCTTGCTCATTTTACCAAAATACAAATATGCATTTTTGTAGTACAAGATGCTGTTCTATTCCCTGGATGGGCGTCTGTTGTCTGCCTACAGTGCTTACGAATGGTCACTGGGCATCAAATCAGTTGCCTGGAGTCCCAGTAGCCAGTTCCTTGCCATTGGCAGCTATGATGAGAAGGTATAAACTGGGAGAACACAATCACAAACGGCTTTCAACTTTAAATATGTTTTTAAATGTAAAGTAAACTCACCAACACACATGCACTTTGATTCTGCTTTGCTGCATACACAAGACTTAACAACTATTTTGAAACAGAGTCTTTTTACATTTTTCCACCATTAGGTTCGGATCCTGAACCACATCACTTGGAAGAAACTCATGGAGTTTGAGCATCCCACCACTATCCTCAACTCCAAAGTTGTATGCATTTCTTTTAATTAACCATAATTTCAGAAGTCATTTAATTTCCTTATCATTAATGCACTACAAAAGATTAGGTTTATAGAGTTTATCTCACTGCCTTAGGTCGTCTGCACCTAATCCTGAAAGAGTTCTAACTGCTATGTTTTTGGGTTGGTATTAGGTGGTGTTCAGAGAGGTAGAGAAAAGGCCTGTTGTTGGCATTGAAGATTTGTCCGTTCATCAGATGACCCTGGGGAACTCCCTCTTCAACACTCAGAGCAAATGTAAGCCCGTATAATATGAAATACAGAGATAAATACCTGGACACTACCTGTAATACCTGTACCTGTAAATCTGTACTCACCTCTTGTTTTGTTGTCTTGTTTTTTTGTGGGTGTTAAGAAAAGGAATTAGGAGACAGGGATACAGAAATGAATGTCCTTTATTATACGAGCACACATTATTAAATGACTGAGGGAAGAGGCAAGCACCAGTCCAATATCTGAATATTTCAAAACGATAACATGTTGATGCAGCCTGCATGGGAAGAGATTAATTTAGAGTTAAGTAACATGAGTAAATACATTTCAAGTTACATTATTGATATTATTATTATTATTATTATTATTAATAAGAAAAATACTCTGTATCTTACATAGACCTATTATTTATCACCTCAAGTAACTTAATGCCTTGGTTTGCATTTCTGCAAGATGTGGTTTTAGTTCCCTCATGCTGCTGAACCCGGTTGGGGTCCATGTGTGCCGCATGTGGGCTGAGCTCTTGTGCTAATATTGCATGCTATGCAGACGGTGGTGTCTCAGTGGAGACCATGGTTGGGAGGCTAGGCATGGTGACAGAGCCATTACAAATTCCAATGCACAGCAAGGATGAGCAACTATTTCTGTAGGCAGACCATTGACTGAGGTCTGCGAATGCCCCTGTATAAATCTCCCCAACAAAAACAGTGCTTAGTGTCATGTTTTGATATCAGATCCCATCTCTAAGCCTTCCTCTCCGCTCTTGAAAACATGAAACCACCCACACAGACACTTTCCCTCTGTGCTTTCAGTGGCACAAATTCAAAGACACATTGCTGGCAGCAAATGCTGCACTGCGCTTCCAAAGATATGTTCATAGTTTTTACATACCATGTTCATTTGAAACACACTGCGATATGTTCATACCGTATAACTTTTTTTTAAAAAGTATTGTTTACTGGAGCACAAAAAACCTTTAAATGAGTTAAAGTAAAATTCTGCCAGTAAGGATGTTCGAAAACAAGACCATAATTATATTGTTGTAAACTAGTAAATCTGCACTTGATTGACTGAGTTCAATGCTTTCTTTCAGATGAGGTCACTTCCCTGCCAGTCCAGGTGCCAGTGGTGAAGCCTGATCTGGACCGCGCCAACCCCAAAATTGGAATCTCTGCTATTGCTTTCAGTGCAGATAATCGCTACCTTGCAACTAAGAATGGTAAGAATCTAATAATCAATATATATTTTGGAAATGTTAAGTAGTTATGGTCAAAAGTATGCAAATAAAAAAAACCCCAATCATTTCCTGCACAAATGGTAGCACCTCTTCAGTGCCCCTTGCCCCATTTGGCTCTTGTACCAGTTACGAGAAGAGTTCCAGGCTGCCCACAGAGTCTGGTATTTGGAGACATTTGTTGTTTTAGCTGCTGTGTAATTCCCCTTTATTTGAAACACTGAGCTTATTCTTCCTTGTCAAAACTCCCCGACAAGTGTGTCCTCCTCTTTGGCTTGGCGGAGGTGACTATCTGTGTGGGTGTTAATCGTAAGTGCACTACTCAGCTTGTCACTGGAGCTGACAGCACGCTACCCCTGTCCTCACTGACACTGTGCCAAACTTCTCAGACAACATGCCACAGAACCTGTGGGTGTGGGACATGCAGCGGCTTTGCCTGCACGCTGTGCTGGAGCAGACTGCCCCCGTGCGCTGCTTTGTCTGGGATCCCCATAGACCCCGCCTGGCCCTCTGCACCGGAAACGCCAAGATCTACCTGTGGTCACCAGCCAGCTGCGTGTCTGTGAAAGTACCAGCAGAAGGTAAAGGGCCAAAACAGACCAACACTGCACTGAACAATAGGATAACTGGTTTACTGTGATGATGAAGCCACAAATCATGAATCAACAAAGCTGTCCCTTTACCCTGAATGTAGGCAATCAGTTGACCTGCTGTTGTGGAAAAAGTTCATCACACTGAAAAAAAATGTGAAAAAGCAGCCATCTGTATATATGGATAACAGTATGTCAGTAATAAAAAAAATAAACAGGTCTATTTGAGATTGCTTAACCACTTCCCTCAGACTGCAAAAATTCAGATTGACCCTGATTTCCCACTTACCCCATATGTAAGTCAGCCATTGGATTTTGCTTCTTTAGCTTAGCACTAGAACTATAAGGCTGAAACTGAACAAACTCGATCAATAATCACCCAAATCTTTTCTGTGAATGCGTCCTCAAATACATCCTGCTCATTTCACATCCAGGTTTTTTAATGAGGTGGTTCAAACATGTCATTGTGGTTTAAGACACAGTATGGGTTAATGTGAGCTATAAAATGAACAAACCTTTTTAAAACAGTCCCAGAGCTAGAGAGGACTGTTCTCGGATCACATTCTTCTGTATTTATGATGGTTGTGCTACAGGATTCTTGATCAGCGCTCCTGGGGTGGTTTGTGAAAACAGACCCTGTTCTGTAAAAAGGCTGCCTGCAGCGTTCAGTTGTTTGTTAGTTAATTTATATAGCTCATAGTAGGTCATATGGTGTCAAACTACTCCAACAAAAAGAACAGCTGGATGCAGTTTGAGAGAAATTTTGGGGATGTATTTTTAGAAAAGATTTGGGTGACTGTGTTTTTAGCAAGGTTATCATGCCTGTCCTTTCTGAAGCATTCAAAATATGCCTCACAAAGATATGCCACATAAACTAGCAAGTTCTGCTAACCAAAAAAATTCCAAAACAAACCTGGTACTAACCGATCCTCTGTTTAACAGGTAATTTCCAGGTGCAGTCTCTTTTCTGGCACGGCAGTGGAGACTCATTGGTCCTACTGGGGAAAGACCAGCTGTGTCTGTGCTACATGGCTACAGACGAGGAGCAGTGAGCTCCAGACTGAAGTTTAGGGTCTGTACCCCAAATTGGGGTTCCAGCTGAGCTGTGGCTGCGCATGTCTAGGAAAGTCCAAAGTTTATGCTGCTCTAGTGCATCATGGACCTGCACTCTAACTTTATTTATTAACCATAACTTGTCACAAGTTAGCTACACAAAAAGCTGAAAAGATTCTGTTGTCTAGATCTAGTTAGCCAACAAAAAGAACGGGAGATTTTTGTGAGCATGTTACCTGGTTGTGGCAATTTTCCCACAAGTTAAAGAAAAAAAGTAGCCATAAGATCTTAGCTGTTAGTATAGAAATGATACACCTCATTGAGCTACACATGGTTAATGCATAGCTTATAGCATCTAGATGAGCTAATAATGAGTGGACTTTTTTTCCCCCCATAACACTAGCGTGACGACACGTGCTACACAAGTTCTGACATGTGCTCGCAGTATGTTTTCCTCTGTGGCCTGGAAAACTGTGGTCTTCCTCCCATTTCAGGGTTTCCTACCAAAGCTTCGTCATTATAACACTGAGGCACTATTATTTCAGTTCATATGAAAAATTGTGAACGCTTATGGCCTTGACACATTCAGTATTTTTTGGCTTCATTTATACTTAACTTTTGAATGAAACCAAACGCTTAATACTCAATATTTACAAAAGAATGTAAAAAAAGTCACTGCGTCTCTGCAGCAGACTACTCAGCCAGTGCAAGTTCATTGGCACGAGAATCCAGGCGGTTAGAAGGTCTAAAAGCTGCTGCCTACCCATTACACTCATCCTCCACAGACGTTTTGCTCAAACATGTCAGGATCAAAAACTTTGAGAGTTGGCAAACTGTTTTTTAGGTCTATCTGCATGTGAAACTTTAAGGAGGTCCAAGTGAGAAGAATGTTGTTTTTTTAGTGTGTAAACTTAGAAGTTAGTATTTTTTTATACATTTAGATTTATTTCTAATAAAGTTTTCTACAAAACTTCAAGTTGTCCTTTTGGCTTGTGCTCGAACATGTATGTGTGAAATTGAATTATACAGTGTCCCCAGTAAATTGAAAAAGAGACTGAAGTAAAAGAAATGTACAATTTTAATAACTTGAAGTATGGCTGTTACAGTACAAACTCAAAAGATATCAGCAGTAATGGCAACAAAATTAAAACTACAATTTTGAGGCTGATTTCTAAAACCCAGGTGAAAACTAAGCCAGGGAAAAAGTTACAGTAGAATAACTTAACACCAGCTAAAAATCTGATTTTTGGAAATCTCAACAGTGAGTAGGACACACTGATCATTAACAGTAGTCTTGCGCTACTTATGAACCTTAATTTGAAATATTTTGGCAGAGAAAATGTGCTCAAAAGCCATAATGGGTGGTTTGAAGCCATGACCAGAGTACAAACAACATACGCATAAAATCAGACGTCATACCCAGTGGACAGCATGCATGACATGCAAAACTTAACTTTTTTTTTTTTTTTACAGAAAAGAAAAACAAAACTGACAGGAGCAGTCACGGAACAATGCTCCATTATAACTTTGGTACAAACATCACTATGCATTGAACTGAAAGCAAATAGAAAAATAAAAGTGTGTACAAACAAGGACGCATCTGAGAACCCGTATTCATCACCGAACTAACATCATCTGAAGGCATAACCTTGTTTGAGCCAGGGCAAACTCTCTGAATCTGGAACTCCATATGATCAGCTTTATGAATATAAACACACATCTTTTGTATTTAAAAGAACTACAGCAGGATAAAATTAATCCATAAATAGCAGTATCTGGGTTAAATGGCAGGTCACCTGTTCCACATACTATGCATGTGCTCTCAATAAGTACATTTAAACTGAAGATGCTCAATGTAGGCATAAACGTTATTTGAGTAAAAGAACTGAGTTTTTTTTCCCCGCTTAAACGTGATCTTCCTTCAGTGTCTGGTTAGTGCAAGCGTGTCTGTAACATACACAAAGTTTTTTTTAATTTTTTATAAATGCTAGTAATCCAGTCAGGACTTTAGAAAGCAGCTTTAGAAACAAGATCCACAATGTTCACTCAAAGGGATTTTTTCCAAACTTTTACACCATTGTTAAGATATATTCAATCATTCAGAGTAGTGTGATGTGAAACTGACTCTCAGATTCTTTATAGTTGTGGTGAGGGGGTACATTTTATCTATAATATAGTGCAAAACATAGTCAACCTACACACGTCATACGTAACCTAGATAATGATCTAATTGTGGTAAATCCAAAGTAATCATCTTTCTTAATGTGCTATTTTGCCCTGCATGTTTTATGCCATAACCTTCTTATTTATGTAACAACCATGTAACGTAGGTTTTTTTGGACGCATTAAATGCTTTTTGATGTCCGATTCGTACCACCAGCGTTGTGAACAACTCTAGAAGAACCATGGAGGATGAGAGCATTTCACATCAAATCTCTGAATGCAATCTTAACTGAATGATGAAATTTGAAAAATGGGTGGAACTTGCCTTGAATTTACTTTATGGGGAACCTGGCATTAAACTGTGCACCACAACTACCCCCTATACAGTTTAAGAGGTGGACAACTAACAGTGCTGATATTATTAGCACCTAGATAAAATCAAAATTTTAGGAAAATAGATGTTTTTTTTCCTCTGACAACCATTTAAATGTTTCAGACTAATTTTTGTTCAATAAAGCTACATAATTACAGAGTAACCTGTAGAAACAGTCATACAACTGCCGCCGTCTCAGACTATCTAGGGGAAAAGTGAAACACCCTTACAGATTACAAAAAGCAGGAGAACTGGCTTTAGGTCTCTGACATACATTAATAAAGGAGTATTGAAATTATGGCTATTTACCCTTTTAAGTTCCACATCAATGCCAGAGAATGACTTGACTTCTGTCATGACAAATTTTCCTTCCAATAAACACTTTCAACTACTAACTAAACGTACTAATGGACTGGTAGAATTAATTAAACTAAAGATCAATTGTTCAAGGTTACTATGGCAAACATCTCCATCCCTTTCCACCAGTGCTACTTACACGGCCCCATTAACCATCACATACCCCAACTCATCCCACATCAGACAGACTCATAAAAAATATTTGGTACAGTGGGGCACAAAGGAAAAAAAAAAGCTGGATGGCACTGCCCAGTAAGAGGCATCAATGTTGGCATCGGATGTTTCCAGGCACATGCTGCGAAGTCAGTGACACACTGTCGAGGTGGAAAGGGTGCCACCACTGAAATCTGGCAAAGCAACACAAAAGGGGTTCTTGTAGTTGAACGTACTTGAGAGTAGCGGTACCAGTCAGTGGTGATGCCTAGTCGGTGTTGAAAGAGAACAGTGGATCAGGCAGAGCTAGAAGCCAATTTTGCCTCTGGTCATAGAGTAACCTAGTTTGGCCTCATTGTTGATGAAGGACATGATGCCCAGGTAAGTCTCTATCAAGAGGGGCCGCTCCAACAGAAGAACCCCGTTGGCCCTTCCTGGGATGGGGAAATCCTTGTGGGCCTTCTTCACAGCCTGGATAAGCTGAGTTTTGAAGTTCTCCATCTGATGAATGAAACATTTAGGTGACAGGACGTAGTCTAGGAATTCTTCAAAGCAACTTTATCCTTCACCATAAGCTTAAGGTCGATATGGGTCGAGCAGGACTTACAGTTCGTGTAGTACACCGACTAATTATAATGATTTTTACACTGATCACTTGCCAAAATTAGTCATCTTCCTAAATGTGGCATCATGTATTGTCTTTAATGCATGCTGTATGCAGTTTAGTATTAGATGAGCTGGTAGCACCAGTGCAACACATTTAGACCTCCCACTGTGTGTCAAGTCTTTTTCAGCAAGCAAGCACTCAGAAATGTACGTGTGGTGTTTTTCACACTTTGTTCTTTCGAGCAAATCAGTCAATGCTGCTTTATAATTCCAGAGTAAAACAGCTCCCAACCCACATATCAGTACAAAACACTGCAAAAAAAAAACCTGACTTAGGCAAACCATGCAGAACATTTTTAACCTCCCCCCAACTTACCTGACAGAGGGAGGCCACCTTTTCATCGGCGTGGGCCATGGGGTGCTCCGTGAAGGTGGCGTAGGGCATGTCAGTGGACCAGGGGTTCCAGCGGTTTAGGAAAGAAGGCCTCGGCCGTTTATCCCACTGCACACGGATACCACTGCCCTCTCTCCTTCATGCAGACATGCATAGAGACATAGACAAAAAGATGATAACTCCTGCAACAAGAATGATCATCATTAATCATGTTAGAAAAGATTACTGCAGTGTTAGAGATCTTACTGTATGCGCTTAAGAGATACATCCAATAATCCCAAGGCCCCTCAAACAATCCTTACAACCCATAATAACCAAGTGTATGAAACGTCTAGATTTCTCTTCCTCATATGTCTTACTTGTTGAGAGATTTTGGGGGAAACTCAAACTCCCCAACGGAAATCGTATCCACAGCATTTAAGGAAATTCTGATGACCTGCTGACACTGCAAGTTTATGAAGTCATATTTGCAGACCAGCAAGGACCTGAAAAATAGCACAGCGGACATCAGCTGTCTTCATTGTCTGACACGGTCACGAGTGTGGGTTAAAATTCCCTCCTCACCTCTCCGTTATCAGCACCAATCTCTCTTTTTCGTTGTTCCAATGATCAACTCTGTAGAGAAAGGCAGGCCAGAATAAGACTTTCTTTGACATTATGATGAAACATACAAGCAATACAAATGCAGCATGAGGATTACTGCTGAACCTTTTAAGCTTATTTTTGGCACTAGTGTAACTATACATACACTGACAAGTGTAGGAACACCTACGGTCAGTGTCCATTTTATCTGTGCATTTAACTTTATTATTTCTGGCTCTCCAATTTCTCTGCATCATTTATTAGCTTTCTTTAACCTGCTCATTAATGATCAAGGACCCCCACAACGCCACACAAGAGCAGACATTATCCAGGTGGTGCTATTCCCAGCACAGTCGTGACATGTTAGTGTGTGTGTGTGTGTGTGTGTACATTTACGGCATTTAGCAGACGCTTTTATCCAAAGCGACTTCCGTTCCCTTACTACAGGGGACGGTCTCCCTGGAGCAACTTGGGGTTAAGGGTCTTGCTCAGGAGCCCAGTGGTGGTATGCAGAAAGTAGGATTCAAACCCATTACCTCTTGGCCCAGAGGCAAGTATCCAACCCACTAGGTCACCACCACCACAGTGTTAACATTACCTGCTCACTGGTGGTCCTGTGGGGGTCCTGGCCATTGATGAAGGGGGAAAGGCGGCTAAAAAATGATGCAGAGATGCAACAGATGGACTACTGTCTGTAATCATAACCTAATGCATCAATAGGGGAAATTGAGGTGACAAGGACCATGAGTGTACAAAATCAACTCAACAATGCAAACCAGCAGCCTTTTCTCATTTTCACCATATGAACAATTCAAACGTTATATGAAATGTAGATGTAGTATGAAGTATATATGTATATGTAGTGTGAATTCCATTCTAGTTATTGTATGTTTGTGGCAAGGTATGCAACTCGAGGCTAAATGCAGAACAAAGCACTCTGAATGTTTGCAAATACAATTTCACAACTGAAAGATTATTTGCTTAATCATTCGGTCAGATAACGGAAGCAGACGAGACTCACTCTGCCAAAAGCCACACACTCAGAACCTCCCCGTCTTCAGAGGGCAAGGCCACGGTGCGGATATCGTTTACCGCCTGCTCTATGGTTCCTGGCTGGAAAAAAAAAAATCAAATAAAAACCACAGGTTTAGCGTGAAATCTAAACTTCATAACAGAGGTGGCTAGATTATTTAGCATGATCAGTGAAAATGATTTTCATACTGTATTCTAGAGCTGCACAATGTGGGTAATGCATCAGTATTGTGATTTTACAGCTACACACTATTGAATTTCACAAAATTCAAGGCCCTATTTAATCACTTTTCTGGATTTAAATTGGCTGTAAATATTGTAAACAAACAGTACGTACATTCCCACATCCCTACAGTCCATACAAGGAAAACAAGCCTTCAAATAATAGTTTTGAAAACCAACATGTTTAAATATCTCTCCTTACTCTGGCTGCAGCACTTTAGCCCCGCCCATTTATGCACCATTTCGCCAACACCTTTAATGGTTAAAAATGATTTTGGTTGGACTACATGAAGACCTTGGTTCATCAAACACTCGGTAGCTCACCTGGAGCTGTGATTCTTTGCCCCATCAGAAATACTCTTCTTGTTTAGAGGCTCATTTGCATCATGCAGCCTTCTGTGATTTCAGTATTGTAGAGATCAATACTGTGATAACAATTAGCTGACAAGATATTGAGAAGCCCTACTCTGCTTTAAACTGCATTCAGTAGTAAAATTTACATTGGTCTGGTCTTTGGGATGACTGTATACTAACACACTGTTCATTTATGGTGTTTTAGGTAATTATATGAAAGGAGACCATATAACTTCTGATATAGGAAAAGTTCAGCTATTATCATTACCTAACATCCTTGATGATTGATGGTACATTATCTCATCTGAGTAACCAACAAATCGCCCTTCTACAAAGGCCATCAATAAAGTACCAGGCCTCACAGCATCCTCATCAGTTGCATCTCTTTGTTCTTAACAGCTTTCAGCCCAGTCATCATGGTTGGATACTCATATTCAGCACTCAGTCAGGCAGTAAAGGTTATAGGCTTGAACAATGAAGCAAACCTGACAAGGAAATGGTGGGTTTATTTGCCATTAACCTGACAGGCATACAACCAATTTCCAGAAAAAGGTTAAAGCTAAGTGATCTGGGCTGTCTTTCAGAGAACCGGGCCCTGTAACTGCCTGCTGAGGTGTGGAACCTCTGGCTTTCTGTTGCATGTTTATAGCCAAGTAGGCCTCTGCTGAACATCATTAGTTGCTATCAGTTTATGTATGTTCCCTAATCTTCATTTTTTCATTATTATTTTCAATATGTACTTCAATTTTCATTCGCAGCTTTGTGTAATTTCTTTCCATCTATGTTGGCACTCACCTTTAAAATGACCATTCGAGTAATTTTTTAAAAAGTGAAGTGACCATTTGTCGTATGTGAACACACCACAGCACACAGTGTGAACAGTATGAAATTCTTTCTTTTCATTTAACCAATTAATCCAAGTGAAGCAGCAGGCAGCCACGAACACAGCGCCCGGGGAGCAGGGTGTGGGGACGGTACCTTGCTCAAGGGAACCTCATTGGTACCACTAGCAATCCTGGGATCGAACCAACAGCCTTCTCATCACAGGGGCAACGCCCAAACCACTAGGCCACCAACCAACTTTCCCCTGGTTTATGATTAATCCGTTTGTTAACAGTGACACTAAAAAGTGTCAGGTATCCCAAAGATTGTTCTAGAGTTCTGTTGGCGTATAAATAGTTAAACAAAACTCGATTAACCATCAGAATAATGGGATGGTTACCACTGTAGTTTAACATGACAGCCCTATCAGTGATATCAGAACTAACATTCAGAGAGACTGTTAGTTCCCACCGATTGGACTGGGGGTCTAGAGTGGTCTCCACCATCAGTTTGTAGATTACGTGGTTGTAGCTTATATAGCAGCACAATACAGGCTGACTGGTCCTTTAATTAACACTTAAAAGCAACACTTTTCCTGAACTGGTTCTCTCTCTTAAAATGTTACATAAAGAAAGGAATTCTGACTACACATTGTTATCAGGATTTTTCCCATGTTTGGCCTACGATCCCATAGAAATAATTGATCTTGTCCCTCGACGGCACGCATTTTCAGTCACTATTCAGTAACACTCGTCATTTTATATATATATTTTATTAGGTTTATTTATTATCTATTTTATTTGTCTTCTTTTGCATAATTAATTTTAAGATCTTGTCTGTAATGTGTCCTTGAGTGCCTCGAAAGGTGCCTTTCAATAAAATGAATAATAATAAGAAGAAAATGAGCCATTACAGGTGAAGCAACACGTTTAGCTCACCTTTCTACAACCTCTAAAACATTATTATCCACAGAAGTAATAATAGACTAATAGCAAAGTAATTATTATCTTTTCTTTGAACAGCTATTATCACAGAATACCTGCCATAATTCCATGAGGACGCAGGTGTTTTTTCTGCAATGTGTTTTTTCTTTAATGACTTGGTGTAATAAAAAGCCGGGGGTGTAACAAGAGTGCATGTTCACTAATCAGTTTATGTACAATATATGGATAAAAGCATTGGGATGCCCAACCATCACACCAACTGGGACTTTAATGAAATTCCGTTTAAATACACAGACTTTAATATGGAGTTGGTCCCCCCTTTGCTGCTCAAACAGCTTCCACTTTAGTTGGAAGGCTTTCCACAAGATTTTGGAGTTTCTGTAGGAATTTGTGCCCATTCATTCTTTAGCGCAGTCAGGCACTGATGTCGAATGAGAAGGCCTGGCTCGCAATCGCCGTTCCAGTTCATCACAAAGGTGTTGGATGGGGTTGAGGTCAGGACTCTGTGTGGGCCAATCAAGTTCTTCCACACCCACTTATCCAACCATGTCTTTAGGGAGCTTACTTTGTGCACTGGGGCACAGTCATAATTGAAGCAATGGCCCTATCTGGTCCTATTAGTGTCCCAATACCTTTGTCCGTTTAGTGTGTCTGTCTTGTGTTTTAGCATTAGGT
>JBBPCX010000016.1:3994966-4022439 GCA_037974365.1 Hydrocynus forskahlii
TATAGACAGAAAGACAGACAGCCAGACAGATGTGTGGATGTGTTAAACAACCACCAGTATTAAAATAAAAAAGCTCATACTAAAATAACTCGTTCAGTATTTTTAAGAGCAATATCCTTTGGGGAAATCTAGTTTTTAAATAAGCACTGGTGTAAATGCATTAACAACTGCGAAAGAGTAGAAAAATGAAGCAGATAATTGGCTGAAGATGAGGTTTAGCCCGTTAGCTAGTCATTAGCCAGCCTCTAGCTGCTGCTCGGTCGGAGCCCTGGTTCTGATCCGGGAGGAGACTGAGGTTCTTACCCTGAACACGAAGTAATCCTTCACTTTTGCCTGCATGGTTGGGTTGTGGACGTGGAAGGGTGTGAGTTTTTGCAGCGGGGAGCAGCAGGCGACGGACGAGGCTTCGAAGCCCCGGCCGTGCCGGGCGCCAGGCGGGGTGAAGGCCACCTCCACCCCGTCCTCCACCTCGGCCGGGTGCAGCACTGCGGCCCCCGGGCTCTCGGGCTCCACGGCGTCGTTCAGCTGGAGCATTGCAGCTGGAGAAAAGTGCAGCAGCCGACACCAAGATTAATGACCACCTCCGACGATCGTGACACCCTTTTATCTCAGAGGAGTTGTTCTCCTGCAGAAGCTCCACTCACCCTCCAGAAGCTTGTTTTGCTTACTGAGAGAAACACCCACCTGCTCCACTCCTACAGCCTGGACTCTTCTCCTTAAAGAGACCCGTCATCTATAAACCCATAACATATTATATAAACCAATATAATATAATATAAACCTATCATCTGTAATACCCAGCTCATCAGTCTCCAGCAGCCTTATTTGTATCTGCTTTCAAATTTAAAATAGTTTTTTGTAGAATTCTGATCGATTTTGAGGACGAAGATGCGTGAGATACACAATATGGCAAAAGTATTAGGACACACCTCTTTATTACTGAATTCAGGTGGCCCCTAACTTCCAGTGAAGCTCAGCCTTAAAGCTTCAGCAGACCAAGACATTTTTGACAACGCCATGCTTCCAACTTTGTGGACACAGTTTGGGGAAGAACCTTTTCTATTCCAGCATGACTGTGCCCCAAATAAAGACATTGGTTGGATGAGTTCAGTGTGGAATAACTTGACTGGCCCGCACAGAGCCCTGACCTCAACCCCATCCAACACCTTAGGGATAAACACCTTTGGGATGAACACCATTGGGATGAACACCTTTGGGATGAGATTGGTGTAATACTCAGAACTGGAACTGGAACAGTGTAATAGTCAGAGTGTATCTGCATTAATATTTTTATGCAGAATTCTGATTGATTTTGAGGAAGTTCATACAACAAAGATGGTTGAGATAAGTCTTGTCTACTGTTCCCAAGTGTGTGCTTTTTCAAAGCATGGCTCACTGTTTTATTGTATGCAAAACTATTTTTCAGTGACCTATCATAACTTCATTAGCGTAGGCCCTTGCCTACAAGCCTAATGACGTATTAACACGAAGATTTGATTTATTGTTTTTCTTAACATAAATATATGTTTATATATATATATGATATTAAACAATAAAGGTGCCGAAGTGATTTGAGTATTCGACATGTTTTTAAAAGCAAAATTCATTTAAAATATAGAATTATATCTTTTATATAAAATATTTTCAATAATTTTACATTCCATTAACCAACACTACATTAATCAGTCAACATATCAAATCATTTATCAACTGATCATTGATTTCTTTTTTTTAAATGTTTTTTAGATTTTTTTTTTTTTAATGCCTATTTGTGCATTTTAAAAATAAAATATAAATCCCTCTTTTTCAGGTTGTAAGTATACACCCGTGCTACACTTAATTTCCATAGCTTTTTCACATTGTCCCATTGTTTAAATTAGACACCAAGAAAATGCTGAAATTAAAAAATTTAAATATAATTTCAAAACAATGTTTAATTTGTTATATCATCATACACATGTGTAAATTTTTTATATCTAAAATATATTTGTAATTTAAAGTGTATACATGACTTTGGTCATGCGCTTCTACAGCAAGGTCTCAGCACTAATTGCTTTTCAGGGCAGTACCAGTTTACCTGAGGTCCCACTATACCTGAATTCACCCTATATGTACATATACAGCTTCGGGAAAAAAATAAGAGACCACTGCAAAAAATGTTCAGTTTCTCAGGTTTTTTCTTTCATGGGTGCAGGTATTGACCTGAACAGCTTTGCCTTGGTTTTTAAGAACTGCTGACAATATTTCTCCTAATTTCTAAAAAAAAAATATTGTTCTTCAAAGCATAATTTTAAAGGAAATGACAAAACATCAAAATAAGAGAAATGATGCACAGTTTACAGTACTTGAATAAAACAAATCTCTTTTTCACTCAAACAAAATGGCAATAATTACCTTCTAGTGGTACTTCTAGTGGTGTTTTGCCATCCGACTGGTCCCATTGCTAGAGGAGAGTGTTGATTACAGCACTGTTTTTATACTTTACCTCATTAAATAAGATGTGATTCAGGTGTTCACAAATCAGTCCCTCATGAAGCAGAATGAGGTGCTTGTGTAGGAATTTAACGGACACTGGTGTGGAATGGTTGCCATTTTTATAGAGATGCTGATTAAATAAATTGCAGTGCTCTCTTATTTTTTTCCTGAGCTGTATACACCTCTCCCCAAACGCACATATATATGCATCACACACACCCCCACGCTATATGTCCAAATGTTTGTAGACACCTGCTTATCCAGCATTTTTCAGAAACTGAGGAGGGCATGAAAGGAACATTTGCCCCCCCCAACAACCTGGCCTAAATGAAATGCTTGATCAGGAAGCAAGTGGTGCAGCACTCGTCTAGCACCTGGTGAGATGCAGGAGGAGTCCGGCCTGGAGTCATCCCAGAGCACACAGACACTCCACGCCCCGCAAGGCCTGTCCGCAGTCAGGCAGACAAAACATCGCTGGGTTAAGTGGCCGGCCACTGACAGAGAGAAGGATTGATGCCAGTTTGATGAGGATGTGGACCAGATCCTTGAAGCCACAGCCAGAGGGGAGGCTGGCTGGAAGTTGCAGCTAATGTGCTCCACGATTGTCAGCATTGCTGCTGAGAGACCTGGTGTGAAGGAGCAACGACTAACGGTCCGGGGGGGCCAAACTGACGGGAGGTCAAGATCAGCCAGCTGCGGCAGGAGCTCTGTATGCTTAGACGGCAGTTCACGCAGGCGAGGGAGAAGGACAAGCCTGACCTGTGACATGGTAAAGGAAAAGGCTCACAACCGCCTGTCGAGCTGAGTGGCACAGAAGGAGAGGCAAGGAGAGAGCCCAGAAAAGAGCATATTTCTTTTCAGAATCACTTTGGATTCATGAAGAAAATCCTCAGGGAGAAGCACAGTGGCCATCTTGCCTGCACCCAGGAAGTACCTCGGTGCTAGCTATAATGAGAGGACAGGGCCTTGGACCATAGAGCGCTTTGATAACTCCTCCCGAACCTACTGTGGCGTTCAACCTCAAGGAGCCAACCCTGAGAGAGACTGAGGAGGTTGTCAAGGCAATATAGTCAAATTTGATTACTGGAAGGTGTTTCTGGATACACTTTATGTTTAGACAGCAGGAGGAATATGGAGTAGGGCAGGGTGGAACAGAAGACGGGGTGGAGTGGAATAGAAAGAAGGGAAGGCATGCTTAGAGTTTTGCTAGTCCTATTTCCCTTCTTTAGTGTCCACATATATAGTGTACGTTTTATACTGTACTGTTGGTATAGTATTTTATTCTATTCTATTGTTTTCTTAACTTTTGCTGCTCTTAACTTTGTACTGTCCACTTTCTGCCGTGACAACGCAAATTTCCCACGTGTGGGACTAATAAAGGTTTATCTTATCTTATACTGTATGTGGGTGGCTGTGTAACGTTTTTATAAAAGCAAATAAAGCATCTAAGTGTTTATGAAGTCCTGAGTAATACAGACAAGTAATAAATCAGGATACGTTGTTTAACTAATGCATAAAACTGATTAGACATGCTCAGAATAGGAACAAAGACTACTGCACTGGCAAAGAAGAAAATAAGGTGCCACCTCGTGACCTAAAGAATCTATGGAGGCTGTGTAACAAACCAGTTGGAAGGAAACACAAGACACACCGAAAAGACACACAACAAAATGGATCAGTCCAACACAATGCCAGGGAATTTCAATGAGAGTGTAGGAACATCTTAGCTGACTATTACAGCATGGTGTTCAGTCTTTTTGAGCTGGCCAGCTGGTGAATTAAGGCAATACACACACGCACACAATGCAAAAACAGGACGGCCTTCATATAAAAAGCACACAGGTTTTTATTGCATATCAATTTCATGTATAAATTCTTCATAGCATTGGAAAGATTACATTTGGTATACATATCTATTCTACAGAATTAACATCAGAATCATGTCTTTTCCATGAAATTTCTCTAAAGTACATCTTCAGTAATCACAAGCATGAAAAAAGAACTGCAATTTCAGAATTTTCATTATTATTCTACAATCCTTTCATTTTTTTTTTCATCATTTCTCTCCCACAAGCATAATGTTTAATTCAATAACCATCTGCCTGTTGCATTTAAGGCAGTTAACAAGGACTCAAAGTCAAACCTACTAACCTAACCACATGTACAATAAGTGCATCTACAAATTCATTATTTTTTAATGACCATTTTTTTCTTTTTAATTTAAGATACACATTTCACAAATGGACACCATTATGACCGCTAAAACACAAGTCATGCACAATAGGTTTTTTGTTTGTTTTTTTAAGTTTTTTTTTTTTTATTAAACAGAACAGAAGCGATATACAACTCAGATTCAAATGAAACAAGCACCATCTATTTTCAAACCCATGTTTTTTTTAAACTAATTTTCAGACATATGCAACATTTTTTTTTTTTTTGAAATACTATACAGTTTTCGAGAAACCATAATTTCCTACGTTTTTTGTTTCGTATTGTAACAGTGGGCAAAGAACAATAATGTCCATATTAATTTCAGTTTGTGACCATTCATTATGTTTTTTTTTCCCCCATGTGGATCGATTTCTCCACCTACAGCGCTTGTTTATTACAGTAGTATGTGACATGAACCTCTCCATCTGTAATATTCCCAATTATCTCCAGCAATGCTAGTGTAGCAGGGAGCACCTGTGAACTCCTTTTTAATTGTACAGTGAAGACCTATTAAAATATGGCAAAATGATACAGAGGCGCCATCTAGAGGCTCATCTGGAGGGCCACAATTGTGCTCCAGCCTCTCTGGGGAAAGGGTCTTTTAGAGGGAAAGGAATAATGGAGTTGCTCCTAATGCCAGCATGTTGTTTTGTCTTCTGTGTTAAAGTGCTTGTTAAAGTCACACAGCCATATATGAAGAACTGTACTAAAATTGGACCCAAACTAACTCTGCATCACATGGCCACGAATGCCCTGTATTTAAGTGCTAATTTGCCGTTTGCCTTACGCTACAGAGGGAGTGCCCCAAGCCATTTGTACGGAGTAGCTAAAAGAAAAGAGGTGAAGCAGTAACGACAGATACTGTTCCATCTGGCTTCCAAAAAACGACTGAAGATGAAGGGTTTGTCTCGGACAGAAACTGGATTCGTTAGTGACGTGTTACCTCTACTCTACACATTCATCGTGAGTTTGTGGTTAGTCATTTTCTGTATTTGTACGATTCATGCGCTGGATTCACAGTTCATTGGAGTTGCACTAAGACTCCTGAGTCCTGGTGCTATGCTAAAATGCGTATTGAGGGAGTGTGCTTCCTGCCCAAACCCTAACTACGCTCACAGCTCGGTGATGTTAGGCCCCACAGCTCACCATACGATCCCCTTGATTTCATCCTATTCTAGCCCCTTCGATTAACAGCAGCTGCTTTTGTTTGTAAGAAATATTATTTATTATTATTTGAAAAAAAAAAATTACACTATGCAGTTGGTTCCAAGGCTTATACTTCTAGCACCCCCAGCAAACACGTGCTACTCATCGAATGGTTTCTGGGTTCTCATTACGAAACAGGACTTGTTGAAACAGTGGCACACTGTTTGACACACCACACAGGGAATCAAGCTTTCAAAGTGTGTTACAGGGTCTTTCTGTTGCTGAAATTAAAATGGATAGACTAAACTTGACAGTATAATTGATTATGAGAGTAAAAATATAATGCCCCACTATTCGAGTAACCTGATGCTTTAATCAAAGGATTTCATTTAAAAATTTTCACTCATTTGTTCAACATCAAACACTGCAAATACAGTTTGAAATGGTTGAGCAAACAAAAGACATAACAAACCTCACAATGGACACAGACAGACTGGTGCCGAGACTAAGTTGTCATAAATAACAGTTGATTTTGTCATTTCAATTTTGGCACGCCGGTCTCTATACAATAACCTTCAGAGCGTTCAGAGATTAAGAACCTCGATCATATTTTTCAAATTTCATTCCTTCAGAAAAGCAGAATAGGTGATGTTTTTTTTTCTTGAGTCATTTTTCTTTCATGAAGAACGAAAAACTAAAATAAATAGAAAACAAAAACTCAGATCAAATGTATAGAGTGAGTAGGCAATGAGGGAGAGAAAAAAAAACACTACTAAGACAGTGGCAACAACCACTGTGGGGAAAAAAAAGTGATTGTCCAAGAAAAAAAACAAAAACAAGGGTTATTTGGCACACAACACTCTTTGCTACGAACTCTCAAATTATTTTGTACATCATACAACAATATCGTACAAATTTGGTCCTTCACTAAATAATTATATTAACATTTAAGCACAAATGTGCTCGAAAGGAAACAATACTGTTTATCAAAGAACAAATCACATACAAAAAGAGGATTACCTTGTTGAATGCACGAGGAAGTTAAGAGGATACCCCAAATGCCTCCAAAGGAGAATAATTTAACTCTTCAAACAAATTCTCAGTTCAGACAAAGGCCTGTGTACAGCTAAAATGATAATCATGATAATAATGATAACGTCATACATGTAGTTGAGCAGTTACGCGCTGCGGCAGTTTTACTGCTCTGAGAATGACCATCAGTGGTCCAAATCTTGTTGCTGGAGGAACATCGAAAATGAGGTACATGACTTGAAATGAAAGTTACTCTAATTATTTCTAATACTCTCTCACCTCTCTGTCTGACTTCTATTCTGTGGCATTTGTGATCCATTTTGCAAACTACTGTTCCACTTTAAGCTTTTGACAGTGCAGGTGTGGCTTTTTGGAGACATCTAGAGGACAGAATGGAACCCTGTTCAGCTTGGAGACACCCTGTTTGACTGAGGCGATGGCCCTCCTGTGGTCTGATTGGCCCACTGCATGTGCACTCAAACGCAATGGAGGATTCTTTGGGGAGATGGATGCATTTGTGTACATGTAAAAATACCTTTCTTAGCCACTGTACGCCTTCACAGCAATCTCCTATTGTCATGCAGTGCATCACTTTCATAACTATGGTTTCCACGGTGGGAAATGTGAATGGGTGATTCGTGAAGTCACTGGGAGACAGCAGTCCTTCTACAGTGAGCTTTTCTGGAGAACAGTGCAGGTTCTGCTGTTAGTTTGAAGCCAGGAGTGACAGGCAGACTGGGAGCTGTTCTGTGTGGCAGAGAGTGGTCTGGTCAGTCTCTTTTTTCTGTGGTGGAAAGGAGATCTCTACAGCTCTACTGGTTTGTGTGTCTGTTTCAGCCAACAGTCCAGTCGGCTAAGCTCCCCCCCATGCCCCTTTTGCCCTACTGAAGTGGTGGTTTGTCTACTGTAAGCATTGCTGGTCTTCATGTGCTTTTTAAACACATGCCTCTCTTTCATGTCTTAACACATCCCCTCTCTCTCCCCATCTCTCTTTCCCATCCCTCACTGTCTCCTTGCTCTCAGGGCTTAGATGTGGTTGAGCGGATGAAAGGAGCTGGTCTCTGAAGGGCCTCCTCCCATGTTCAGCCAGGCATCCAGCGAATTCTGGGAGGACGGATGCAGTGAGTTGTTCTCTGACAGAGAGAGCATCATTGCATAAGCCTGTGGGAGCAAGGGGGCAAAAAGAGAAGAGGAACATGTTTAACCCAGTGAGTCAATGCATATCTAATTCAAATCATAAATCACAAATGACAGACTGTCCATGAATTCTGTTGAACGTTTAGGAGTGCAAAAGATGTTGTAGTTAGTAGGTAAAGATAAAAAGGTGTGTTAGTTATGTTAGTGTGTTATCGCTCTCTTGTGAGCAATATGTTTGAGAGGGAAGATAAGGAAAAAGGTAGAGAAAGAGAAGACTCCTTCAAGTCACAGTCTGCATGTATGTCAGTCAAGGGTATAATATTAACTAGATCTGGCTGTTAAAGTGTTCCTTTCCTAATTGGCAAGTCAGCATCTCATGAGTTTTCTCTTGTACACTAGGTGGGTGCAGGGACATACCTGGGTTTTAGCCTGCCTCAACAGTGTTTCTTTCAGCGCCTCATTCTCTAAGGAGGTGTTAAAAATGTCTTTAACATCAAAGGGCTCTTCACCAGGCTTATGGAGCTCCAGGCCCTTGGGGAAGCCCGGCAGAGGCTCCAGATCTAACAGTCCTGCATCCTCCTCAATACACCTGCACCGAGAAGGAGGAGGAACCAGGGGTGGGGAGAGGGGAGGGGACCCTCAGTTAGCCCAATCTTTTGACTGGAGCTGGATGGGGTGTGATTATGAGGGGCATGCACAGGGCGGGAGTGGTGCAATGGCGCAGAACAATGGTTTCATGAATATTCGCGGTGCATATACATGCAGGCACAGACACACATACATGCATGTCTAACTCCAACTCCCTAATTTATTATTTTTTTCAGAGTGACGCTAGCCGGAAGATTAATTTTTTGGCTTTCCATTTTACACAAAATATTCAGCATACCAGAATATCTGGATGCTTTAGACAAAGAAGTTCTAAAAGCAGCTTGCCATCACTTGGACATGAAGTGTTAATTGCAATGCCATTGGAGTCAGCATTGAAAGCTGTACACCAGTATGTCCTTTGCATTGAAAAAAAGAATAATGTTATTTTATAGACACTGCTGTATTTATGCAGTATTGCTGTTAGCATTGAACTGTTTCGTCCTAGGTGTTCAGTTGTATGGCACAGAGAACCTTGATTGCTGGTACTCATGTAAGGCAGGTAGGAGCATGACTCTTTCTTCAGCCTATTTAATTTGACCCTGTATAATACTTTAGATTGTAGCTGTCTCAACAGACTCTAGATGGTCACACCTGGTCAGATGGGGTGCACGCACTGTGTACTATGACAGAATCCTGCAGTCGTCACTGAGCCAAACTATAATGGCTGCATAGGCAGATTCCTATACCATTATGTATAGGACACCATTTGCCAGTACTGGGACATTCAATTCTATCCTTCTTTCAAATACCCTGTCTTCACAGTAAGATTATCATTTTGGGCCAGTTTTTAATCAACAGCTAGGCCAGCGATTAGTCGGGTTAGTTGAGAGAGAAGCTAGACAGAGATGAACATGATTGCACCACTGAATAAGAGTAAAGACATTTAAAGCGGCAAAGTCTACCAGTAGCTGTCTATCATGATACTGGTCAGTGGGATATTACGCAGTGTTTGCCTCTTTTCCCTGTGTTGCAATCATGCAAAATCAGACTCATGCAATATTTGAACTCATGCCTTCTCATCATAGAGATGAACAGAGAATATGAAAGTTCCTAAATTAAGGGCTTTCCAAACTGCATGGATAACCCATAAATTTAGGGAAGCACATTAAATAAAAGCAAAAATTGCCACATTTATAATGTGTGATACCTAGTCCTTAAGCATAACAATTAACATTAATTCCAGCTCTAAATCATTGTCATTTTCTCTTATAATACACGGAAGAAAGCTATATAAGTGTCCCCAGAGGCACACGAGGTCTGTAACTACATTGTTTCAAGCTACGAGCCATGGAGCTGGATTGTGGAATGCCTCAACATGTCACCGGGTCATTAAGTGAGGAACTTCCTTCCAAAGTTCCTACAAAGTTAGGAACTTAATTCCTGTTGATAACATCTGGTGTTCACTTTGTTTCTGCAAAGTCTCGTAACTCACTGCATAAACATATGTGTGTTGCAAGGCAAACTGCCCTCATCGATCAGTGGAGTGCTTCTTGTGAACACGGGGAATGAGGTCTATTCACGTCGAGTGTGGGTGAATTTCTCACCTGCGCGGGTGTTCATAGGTCATGGAAAGAGGAGCCGATTCCTCGTCATCTTCGTAAGTGCCTTGCACCATGGTGGCGGGAGAAGCTGTCTCATCCTGTGACTTCTCCGTAAGCGAGCCTTCCTCATCTTCGTCATCGCCCTCCACCTCCTCTTCCTCTTCCTCTAGTTTGGAGCCTGCGATAGCATGGCTCTCAGGACGCTCCTCCTCTGTCAGCTCTGACCTGCAAATGCCCAGAGTGCGACATCAGTAAAGGCCGCCCTGTTTTCCACTTCTTAATTATAACATACGGCTTATAGTTTTTGACACGCAATCAAGAAAGCCTGAAAAAAAGCCTAGTACTCTGAAACTAGTACTCTGTTAAAACTACAAAAAGCCATAATGACAGTGCAAAGTATTACATTGCAGACACATGACTATCTGTCTCTCATGTCTTCGTTATTTCCCATGAGTGTAGATATTACATATAGAACTGAAATTGAAATCTCTATTTTGGTCTCTATGGTACCACAACATATGCTCATACGACTAAATGAGCTCACTCCATCTCTCCTCCGATGGGCTTTTTTACCCTCAAAGGTCCATGACAGCAGATCTACTGTCATAGCCTGACTGGCGAATATCACCGCTGTGTGCTGTGTTCCTGCCTCCCAATTACTATCCATCATTTCAGAATGACCTGTGATTCCCCTGCCAGACCCCGGCCTGAAAACATGCAGGGCCCCCAATGACAAACACACAGGTTGCATAATTAACGACAGACGTTTTGGCCATGATGAATTAGCTAATCCCAGAGAGGCGAGACAGGCTAGTCCAAAAGGGTCAGCTCCAATCATCGCGGCTTGTCTCTATGCCACAGAAAGTGGCTGCTCTGCAAACCGCCTATCAGCACCATGCTATTCCATTACCTCTCTCTCTTCCCTCTTTGCTATTTCTATCTCTCTCTCTCGCTCTCTCTCTCTCTTGTGCTTTTTTAAATCATCCTGTTCCTCAAATGGTTATGATCTCACTGCACTGAGCCCACCCTCTCAAGTCATTTTACGTCTCTGTTCTCAAATGAATGTCCATCAAAACAGACTATAATGACAAGCGCTTGGGGAGAGGGACGGAATCCGGAGGTGGGTGGTTTGGCCATGTGAGGGGTAGACTTCTGAAAAAAGAAATGAGGGAGACGAGAAAAAGTGCTTGTTTTCCATTTTCCATCGAGCTTAAATATCCCGTAATCAAATTGGGCCCTGGCTCGGGAGAAAGTCCATGCCACGCAGAAGACAGCAGCAGGCCCTGCCACAGACCTGCGCTTTGTCTCTCAGTCTAAACATGTCAGAACACTGTTTGCCTTAGCTGTAGGGGAGGATGGGGGGGCTCCATCAATGTAGTGCACAGATAAATGCTTAAATCTTGGGGTCCCCAGGGAGGGGTAAACCTGTGGGTCTGTCTTGAGCACAGACCCCCATAACCTGTCATGGGCAGTCAAGAGGCCAGACCAGACTTGCTCTTTAAACGCCATCAGTTCAGCAGCAGAAAAAAACACCTCCAGCACATGGTGGGGGAACAGATAACTCATTCATCCTGTGCTGATTACGAGGAGGCAGACAGAATGAGAGATAGAGATAATACTATATAATACTTTAATTCACACAGACACATATATATATATTGAGAGAGAGAGAGAGAGATTGGTATTTCTGGAGGCATCGCTAACAGACTAGAATCACAGAAACTTGCTGAAAGAAAGACGACAATGAAAATGCAATAGACACTAAAATGAAGGATGCAGGAGGGCCCAGCTGCCTGTTTGTCTGAACCAGAGTGATTTGCAGAGAGACAGAAAACAGAGCACTTATTTGAATTACATATATTAAAATGCCAGGCTTGCTTGTTCTAGATGGGGACGAGACTATTGATCCCAGATGGCAGGGCAAGAGCTTTCGTTTGTCTGGATGAGGCCGGGGCACTGAGGCTCTGCTGGCATGTTTGGGAATGAGCTAAAATTGTGGAGGACCATTACACGTCTGAGAAAGAATTCATGTGCCTGTCCATGCTTTAATTCACACAGACACTACACTGCAGTGCTTCTTCACAGAGCGTTTGTGGAAATCAGAGTCAGCACAGCATGCCAGGCTTAAACAGTGCTCTGAAAGCAGTCTACGACTGGGCCACACACCTCCTGCACTTTGATGGCTCTCGTACTCGGTGGTAATGAGTTTTGTTTGGTGTTTTCCTGGGCTGCGAAAAGTACTCCCCAATGCGCATCTGGCTATGGTTACTGCACAACAGAACTCAGTGAAGCTGAAATGAGTCGCTGAGGTGTTGCACCTCTCTCTCTCTCTGTGTTATGAGGGCAAAGTCGTGCTACGGAACATGCACAATGTGAGAAGCATTGTAAACAGATTCCACAGTCTGCCACTAGGGAGCAGGCTTTATTTTCAAAGATCACGCTGAGTTTCAAAAACACCAAGACTCTTGTCTGAGTTACGCATTTGGTTACTATAGCTTCAAAACATACCCTTAGTGTGTGTATGTGTGTGTGTGTGTGTGTGTGTGTGTGTGTACATGCATTTCTACCTTTTCTCTGAGGAGCTGCAGGCCTGGTTCAACTCGCTGTTGGAGATGAAGTTTCTAATCTCTGAGAAATATGAGTCCTCCTTCTCGTCTAAAAGTGCATGATTGTCGGGCTCGGAATTTGGAGAGGAGATATTTGTACCCAAATTTGAGAGGATCCCAGAGTGCTGACTCACTGACGGTTAGACAGAAATGACAAAGAAGACAAACAATAGATACACGGTTACTCTTTAGACTGAAAATATAGAGTACATAATGTACATGAATGTACATAAATCTACCTTGTATTTCATAGTAACATTTAATTTGTTGTCATTTCAGCTGGTCTAATAAGATTCTATTCCATTTCATTCTACACATTTCACACATAAAAAACATGGGCAAGGTTACAAATAATAGTAAAATAAGCTGATCATGGTAACAGACAGCTCCCATATGATTAGAGCCCCACTGACCTGGTCCTAGTTCATAGAGGGGCTGTGTGGGGGTAGTTTACCTGGAATATTTTCATGCTCATGTTTTTTTAAGTGGCGGTCCAGATTGGTCTGCTGACCAAAGCAGCGGTTACACAGGTGGCACTTAAAGGGCTTCTCCTTATTATGAATGTTACGGACGTGTCGCTGGAGGTTAGAGGAGATGCTGAAGGAACGGTCACAGTATTTACATCTGCACAGAGAGAAGAGAAAAAAGAATTAGAGGTCTAAGTGAGGTCCCTGTTCAGATGTGTAAACAGCAAATCACTAGCCAGATGATGTCTCAGTGTAAACATGGGTGGCACATTACACGCTACAGAGCTCATTAGACACACTTGTCCTTCCAGCTCTGACAGTGAAATCAGAGCACACGCCTTCAGCCGCCCTTAAACTACTGCCAGGCCTATAGTTGAAGGACGACTTGCTAAACAAAGTGACTGTAATTTAAAACTCAATTAAATGTAGTAGATTGTGGCACGGGTATAAGAATGAATCATTTAAAATATTTTTTATGTTTGCATCTCAAGTTTTGAAAAGTAGATATTTTCTCTCTAACTGAGCAAGCTTCCTTCACTCTAATCCTTTCGCAATTCGGAAAAAACCCCTCCGAAACCTCCCATTGGCTGAGAATGGTGATGCTGCAAACACTGGTCAGTCATGGAGGTGTATGTGGGCTCATGCATGCACAGGACTCTTTCGCTTAAAAACTGCAGTAAAAAAGATGTTGTTATTTTCTCACAATGAAATGTAATGTTTAAGACTCAAGAATGAACATTCACAAACTCTTCTCAGTCAAAACAAATAATCATTCAATCATTATGTTTCTTTTAAACCCATTCTTAATTTTCACAGCTCATAAAAAGTGAACTTTCTTACTGCCCCCCCCCATCATTTTGGGATTAATTAGAAGGTCTCAGTCTGAATCTTGTTTCACTATAGACTGGATGGGGACTCTTCAGTGATGCTATGTGTATGTATATGTGTGTGTGTGTGTGTGTGTGTGTGTGTGTGTTTGGCACTGTGTGTGTCTGGCACTGTGTAACTTGCCCTGAGGGCCACAGCTTAGCCTCCTCCACTACGTCTCTGTGGCCCGCTTGTTCGCGACGACAGCCCATCCAGAATAGGCCGGAGAACATCAATTTAATGTGCTGATAAACAAACATGGCGGCAAGGCCGCGTCAAGAGCCCCGCCGGACAGTGCCCCTTTTGTTGGGTGGCCCGACTTGGTCTGGACTCCCGCAGCCGCTTGCAAGGTTGACTTTCAGGGCTAATTGCTTTGGGAAAATCACTCGTCATCAAGTGCTCGGAATCAAGATGCAGGCCCCTTTTCATGTTCCAATTTATTTTCGCTAGTGTGCGTGTGTGTGCGTCTGTACTCGGACTGATTTTCCAGACTTGGCGCATCATGGTTCATAGAAAATGGTAAAATGCCAAGACAGCGTTCCTCGTTTTCATTTTCTTTTTTTTTTCTCTTTTTGCGCTGGCCTTTTCTACCCCCTGTTTTGTTTATTTTTATTAGCCGTCCAAGGGGACTTTAAATTACTTCATCATCTTTGCCTTTTTTTTCCTGCGTTACAAGGACTGTACATGGAGCGTTACAATCTGAATGGGGTCTTTCAATGGTCAGCCCTAGTGGGCCAATTTCGCTGCAAAGACTAGAGCCGATAGCATCTAGAGCAGGCAAATAGCCTACTACAATGAAGCATGAAGACGGCGGAGTGCAGTCCGGGTCTGATACTGGCCCGCCTCAGCCTTATTTGCCTCAAAGTAGGGAGGGGAGATGATGATGATGTCTGCCATTTGTTAGGGTAAATTGTTTCTAAACGAGCTAATCAGGGGATTGTTGCAAAGGAGCCAAGCATGCAGTGGCCATGTCCCACGGGAGGTTCTCTATCTTGCGCTCTGCCTCCACAAAGCATGGCGGTAAATGTGTGGAGCTTAAAGAGAAGTGAGATTCTGTCTGGACCTGCTTTTATATTCCCAGAAAAAAGGTCTTAAATTAGCTGCAATGAAGGTTACAGAAGCTCCAGGATATACTAAACAGAAATATACAGAACGGTACAGAATAAAAAAAGAAACGCATAGGATGAAAATAAATAAAGCTTAATACAATTAAAGTATAAAACCAAACAAACAAGTTAAATATGAATAAGTGCCCATAATCATAATTATTCATAACTAAATTAGCCTCTTTGTTGGTATCTTTGCTAGCCTCTTTCTTTTAGTATGAAAGAAGATGGTACTTCTTCCAGTGGCCTTCTCAGTGCCACTGTAGTGTCTGAAACGACTGCTGAACTCCATTTGACTGATATGTCAGAGAAGGTAGACTTGGGCCATCAGACATGCAGGTTGGGGTTCATTTTCCTCCATTAGCCTACTGCTCTGCTTAAGGCCATGGCATCCTGCAAATCAAAGGCCCCCTCTACAGAACACCATCATCCTCACCAAGTACGGCCGTGTGTGGCTGGAAAGAAGCCAAATCCATGATAATTAAGCGGCTCTATAAACAGTGCAAGGATGTCTCTAGGGCGCTGTTACCAGCCAACATTGTCCAGAGCTTGCTCTGCCCTCTTCAACTTCAGAACATCTGCACAGACAGAATCAATCTTCCTTCTCTTTCTCCAGCTCCCCTTTTTGTTCCTTCTCTCATTCTCTCTTTTTCTGTTGTTTCTGTGTAACCAGCTCTAAAGTATGAGGCTGCAGCTCATTTGCTGATCAAATAGCAAAAATGTGTCCATTTTTCTAAATGTGTGTTTGTGTCTGTGTGTCAAGCATGAGTGAAAGCCGTTTCTCCGGCTTTGTAAAGTAGGCATGTCACAAGCAGGAATAAATCTTTAGATTATGGAATGATGTCGACACTTCAGTATTTCACTTGCTCGTGTTTGGGCTGGATGAGTGTGTGGCCTCTGATTCAGACAGTTCTGGAGTTACCTCGATGTGTGTGCGTGTGTGTGTTAAAAGAAGGTGGGGAAGGAGGGCTGTGTGTATCTAAGTGTGTATGTGTGGGTGCGTGTGTGTGTGTGCGTGTTTTTGAGCGGCTTACCTGTAGGGTTGCTCTCCTGTGTGTGTTCGTAAGTGCCTGGTAAGATTAGCCGATCTGGGAAAGATTTTCCCACAGTACCTTCAGGGAGAGAAAATGGGCTTTTATGCAGCGGAACGTGAGCACTGCAGTTTTATAAACTTCTGCTGAGTTCGTCATAAAAGTGAGATTAAACTTTGGGATCATTAATAATTACTAGAATAAATCCCTGTCACATCTGTTTCGGAGGTGGCCCTTGCATACCTGCAGGCATAGCGCTCCTTGCCTTTGCGAAGGATAGCGTCAGACAGAGAAGGGGGAGGTGATCGGAAGTTAAAGAGGTGGTGTGAGGAGTGCTGCAGTGAATTGGGAGCGTCCAGTTTCAAAGCACCAAAACTCTCCAGTTTTTCAGTCATGTTTTCCATGGCAGACATCTGAAAAGAAAAGAGTTCATGATCAGGTATTTTTGCTTCATGGTAGGTCAAGTGAATGACAACTGAGGAGGCCTAGACCATTTATCAGGATTCTGGAGTTCGGGTGTCTGGATGCTTTTTGGAAATGTTATCTGTCTTTCTGCAATAAGTGGAGGGAAAGTCATCTGGGCTGCAGCTACAAGTGCACATGAAATCAATGTCATTCTTTATGTAGAAGCCTGAGTGAAGCTCCACCAGTGCAGCAAAGCTTGAGAAAATGGAACTAGGCCTAAGGCAAAGGCTTTGGTGAGAACGGCATTTTCACTGAACGGGACTTTCCTCACATTGTCAGTGCATCCACAGACAGTTCCTCGATTCTTAAACCTGAAAAACATTAGGTTTAATCTTGCACTGACAAGTACTTTCAACCAGGAATTAGTCCAGACGAAGCTGCTTGTAACAAAGATGAATTTTTATCTGGCGTGAGAAACTGACCACTGGAGTTCATATTGCGACATAGATTGTTTGGTTGGGTCCAACTACCTGGAGAGCATAACTCAGACGATGGAAGTTCTGACAGAGAGCAGGGGAGTTTTGTATCATTATGAGACGGGGCGGAAAGCCGGAGGAAGCTGTATATCAGAAGGTCGAGTCTTGATTGTGCTGTTCAAGAGTCACCTCCCTGACCTATGGCACGTTAGCAGCCACTCGAGCAGCCCCCTGGGAAACCCCGGCCCTCCACTTTGTTCCCGACAAGTCTCTGAGAGAAGCCTCTGAATGAGCCATTCACCTCTGCGAACGGTAACCATACAATGCAGTTTAAGATACCCCTCGCTGATAGCACTTCCCCATTAGACGCAGAACAAAGGCTTCGCTATGCGGCTCAATGGCCAAAAACAGCTTACATCCTTCCTGCTTCGGGAATATGGATAAACATGGAGACAGACACACTGTCTCAATTTATTTATCCACGTCTGAGTTGCACCTTGATTTCATCACTGCACTTTAATAACATGAGAGAACGATAACCAGTGGAAGATCTGCTTGGTTTGACATTTTGGCCATGAAATGACGAGGAGGGTCTTTCACTGTTCGCCATAGAAATATTCCCTGATCTAATGTAAACAGTAGTTAGAAGCTACAAACTACATAAACTGTATTCTTTTCCTATAGTCATTGTATACGGAGGAGTCTATATACCTCAATACATGGAATATTACATCATCTGCTATTCATGGCGATTCATCTGTTATACATGTCTGTCACACGCTTCCATCGCATTGTAAGGATGTTGGATGTATGGGAAGGAAATCAGTAAACATCAACATCTCCCCGACATGCATAACAACGTTCTCATCTCTCAGACCAGGCCTGCTCAGTCGTCCTTATGCCACCCAGAGGAGAACAGGCTGTGGCGGGAGAGAGGGTGGATGAGAATAAAGCAAGTAAGAAAGAATGAAAGAAAGAAAAAGAAGAAAGAGAAAAAGAGGGTTCGGGGCTCGGGGTGAGGTAACTCCGCATTGATACAGAACAGATTTACAGGTCAGATAAGACAGTTCCCAACAAGAGAGGCCATTCTCCTGCACACAAACACAGGAAGTGCCTGATGGACATGCAGACATTATCTAGGCAGCCAGGGCAAAAAAATGGTAGGAAGTTATTAGCAGTGGGCCTCAGAGTAGAGCCATGCAAAAACAATGCATCGACTAAACTTAGCTGTACTTCAGCACTACATGGGACGACATGCTCCAATTCAAAAGGTCATTATTAATAATATTTTTGTTTTATCATTGCTCAAAGGTGGGAAAAGTTTGATATGCTACCATAAACAATGGGGGACTGTTTTTCAAAGCAGAAGATAACAAACTGAACTTTGCACACCCATATGCCAGAAAGGGCCGCACAACTTTCAAGATTATTAGTATCTTATCACTGATTAAAATAAGTCGTTTTTAAAAAAATGCACTTCTTCATTCACATTTTTTTACTTTTAAACAAATCCTTATAATACTTATAATAGTAGGTTTCAGTTTTAAGATGGAGAACAGATAGCTTGAACCAGAGGGAATGTGGCTCTCTTAAAATGACATCAGATTCACATGCATAATATAGCAGGCAGACACTACAAAAGGCCAGTTCTAGGTAAAGCCATTGGTGAGTGTTGCAGTTTCTGGGAGCAAAAGATCAGCTACCATCCTATCACTGGGTTCATGAAGAACAATCAGGCAATGGCTGTAACTTGCACTAAAAAGTTGGCTGTTTCAGATGGGAACTTGACACAGTCTTTTCAGCTTATGTTTTTTTTTGCGGCATGTTTAAATTCTGACACATCGGCATACTTCGTTCGAGCCTGTGCGTCACTGGTAAACTTACTTTGATGTGCCGCGAAGGGATACAAAATTGCAATCTTTCTAAGAGTACAAGGCACATTACTACTCAGGATACCTGATCCATCTAAATATCGCCTTCAAGGGTCAACGACCACCTGAAGGAGGTGTTTAAGTTTTCAGCTGGATGTGAAACATGCAAAAACGTTTCCAGGAGAATGGCTAACCACCCCTGAATAAAATGGTTTCCACTACGTGGTATTTTGGTGCCCGGTCACAATGCTTAGTTTACTGGACAAATGGGTATAAACTGAGTTACACATTGGATGTTGTACAATAAACATACATTGATTTGTTTCATGTTGTGGCTTGTCGAATTATCACCTGGTTTCTAACAACATTTTATTTTCTTAAATGCATCTAATGTTTCTCTTTCGTCTGATATATTTTGAAGCACCAGTCTTCACTGGCTAAAGGAAACCTTGACTGTAAATATTTAATGTTTTATTGAGAGCATGGACCTCCATGCCGACCAGAGTGCATGACAAGGGATCAGATATGTGCATAACGTACCTGAGGATGGAAAAGCAGTGGCGATGGCCTCAGGTACTTCTCCTTCAGTGCTCCTACAGGATCCATCAGCTTCCTTTTCTCCACCCTGCTGGACAACAACACAGAGGGTTACATACGAATGAAGAAGGTCTGTGAGATTCCTTGCCTAGCACTTGAAGCATGCACCAACTTGTATCTGACAGAGGCACATGGACAGACATCCTTGTGCTCAGCCTTACACTGTGACCTACTCGGATTGAAATACCTGTAGATGGGGTCCATGAAGAAGGGTGACGGCTTGGCGTAGTGAAGTGAGGGCTGCTGGGGAGGCGGTGGCTGAGGAAGGGACACTTGCTGCTGAGGCATCTGGGTTTGATGGAGATTCTGAGATTGGTTCAGTACTGGATGCTCATCTTTCACTGCTGTTTTGCAGTTTGCACCATAGACATGGTTTTTGCGCTGTTCAGGTGTTCCGCCATTCTGGCTGGCTCTGCTCCGGCTGCCTATGCTCAGATCTAGAGGCTGCTCCTCACCACTTGGAGGAAGTACGTTAGGGGGTAAGGCTGGCTTGCTGGAGGGCGGAAGGAGGGGTTTCACCTCCTTGGACTTGGTTGTGAGGTCAAAGGGTGACTCTGTTGCAGTGGTAGTGGCCATTTTCTGTATGTGCTCGCGAGGTGATTTTGGCTCCGGTTTTAGGAACATGTTGGGGTTGAGAGCTCTGTCTGTGAAAGGGTACAAGGAATGTGGGAAGTTAGGCAAGAACTGAAAGGGGAACATGGAATGGTAAGGCAAAGAGCCCATTTTCTTTTCTTGCAAGCCCATAAAGCCTGGCCCAAAGTACTTTTCAGCAATGGAAGCAATGGCTTTGATGGAGTCGGTTGCTGCCCCGGTAGGTGGGAGTGCTTGCTCGTCAGGCGGGGGGAAAAAGGAATGTTGGGAAGAGAGAAAGGGACGGTCATGAGGAAGGTTGCCTGAACTGGACACAGACACAGAGCTACTGCTGACCTCATCCTGCTTGCCTTCCTGACCAGACTTCCTCCGACTTTTGTCCCGTTCACTCTCTGCCTCACTGTCCAGATCAGATCCGGAAACTGTGCCAGTGGTGGTGTCTAGGTCAGTGCCACTGGTGGTGTTGACATCCTCCAGGTCGCTGCCATCAGACATGTCACTCATTTTCACCTTATTCTTGCCATCTGGAAAGGACAGGTCCAGCTTAGACTCACGATTTTCCTCGTGGCTACTGAGGCCACTCCCTGCATTGCCATTGGTGTTACCAACGGATGTAACCATTGTGAGGGTAGGACCATCAAGGGGACCGTGAGAGAGCTTCCCATCTTGACTGCTACTCAGTGGACTTTTTAGTAATGGGCTAGGGGGTAACAATGGTGGCCTAGGATATAGTGATGGGGGAAAAATGCCTGGGAAGCCGTGGGAAAGGGCTGGGAATGCAGGAGGTGCAGTGGAGAAAGGTAAGCCTGGGTGGTGGGGCCGAGAGGGGAAGTAATCGCCGAAGCCAAGTCCGCCATGATTCAGGCCAGGATGGGGCTTAGACTTGCCCATGATGGGGCTAGAGGTCATAGGGATGCCTGGCGTGAACATGCCTCCAGGACTATAATGGTTCTTGCCCTCGCAGAAGCGCCGGTGCTTGTTGAGGGAGGAGGTAGTGCTGAACATTTGCCCGCAGTCCTTGCACTTGATCTGGGTGCGGCAGTCTGCATGCATCCGCTTGTGGCGGCACAGGTTGGAAAACTGGGTATAGGACTTGTGACACACCTCACCTGGGAGAACACACATGCCTGATTAATTCTATTAACATACTGTTTTCAATCTCATCAGGCGAATACATTATCACTGTAAAACCACTAGTCATATCAATCAGTCAATGAATTAACCATGCTGATTAACATACTCAAACTTCTGCAGCTGGTCTCAGCTAAAAACAATCATCGATTAAGCATATTAATTGTGGTTAACAAAAGATTAGATGGTGAAATAATGAACTGTGACAAATGAGTCTGGTGTACAAACAAATACAATACAAACACATATATACTGGCAGAGTATACATGTATTTGAACTATACACACAATGTGACAGGCAGAACATAGAGAAGCCAAGCAAAAAGATGAGAAGGACATGGTATTGTTTCAGCTTCAGTCAGTGGGCAGCTGAAACACAACAGAGGAATTTACCTTTACATGTCAAATGTGCCTGGGCCATAGACAAGCCTTATGGGCCCTCAAAGGAAAATGCACAGTAAAGAAACAAAAAGGGAGGGGAAAAGGGCGTGAAAAAAGGAGAGCGGGAGAAAGAAGGAGAAAAAGAAGAGAGAAACGCAAAACAAATGCGGAACAGAACAAAAATGGCTCTAAAATTTCATTTAATGTTCTGACCTATAAAACAACAGCTGTCATCTTGGGGAGGAGTTAGCTGGGAGGCCGTTGGACACTGGTAATTGTATCTGAGGCTTAGACAAGCCTGCTCAGACTTACACATGAAAGGCTTGACACTGCTGTGGATGTGCTTGTGTTGCTTGAGGCCCGAGGAGGTGGCGAAGGTCTTGCCACACTCAGGACAGGTGTGGGCACGGGCACCGACATGCTGTGAGCGGATGTGGCGCTGCAGATTGCTAGGGTCTGTGAACACCTGGAGGATACACACAAATATGCTACATTAGCACCAGGGGTCCACTGATGACCACATGCTAATGTGGAAAAGCATTTTGTGAGGACACTATCTAGCACACAGGCTGAGGAGGCTGAAACTGGCAAAATGATATGTAAAATATACATATATAGGCAAGCTGATTACCCTAATAAATGTTTTTAAATCACAGCAAGACATTCATTTTCTCGATATTTATGTATCTGCAGCTAATAGTAGTCCTGTGTAAATGCCTTACAGTAATATATCAGAGGATTTTTGCTTGATGCATGTCAGCAAATCAGGAAACTTAAGGAAAAAAGAAGTGAATAATGGAGCTATGACGCTTACCTTATCACAGTTTTCACACTCAAATCGTTTGCCACTGTCATGTGACATCTGATGACGAATGAGATTAGACTTCCAGTTAAAAGCTTTGGGGCACTGGTCACACTTGTACTCCCTTTCTTCTGTGTGCACGACCATATGCTGGCCAAGACTATAGAAAATATTGCAAACATCAACAGTCAAGTTCATGACAGTAACTTGTGTTCTGTGATCAGCCATAACATTAAAACCACCTGCCTAATATTTTTGTAGGTCCTCCATGTGCTGTAAAAACTACTCTGACCTTGTAGCATGAACTTCGAAGGTTTTTTTTTTCTTCTGGTACTAAGATGTTAACATCAGATCCTTTAAGTCCTGTAAGTTAGGCGGGCATTCCATTGAATGGGACAGCCCACAGATGTTCAATCAGACTGAGATCTGAGGAATTTGACAGCCAGTTGAACACCCTGAACCTAATGCCTGTCAAACCATTCCATACCAATTTCTCCAGTGTGGCCATCAATATCATGTAAAGAAAATACAATTAATCAGACCAGGCCACCTTCTTCCATTGCTACATGGTTCAGTTCTGATGCCCACGTGCCCATTGTAGACACTTTTAGTAGTGGACAAGGGTCAGCATGGGCACTCTGACCGGTCTGCGGCTATGTGGCCGCCTAAGGAGCGACCTGTGAGACATTGTGTGTTCTGACACCTTCCTAACATGGCCAACATTAACTTTTTCAGAAATGTGTTGCTACAGTATCTCTTTGTTCCCCCACATGCATCACTGAACTCTCTCCCATGACCCTGTTGCCAATTCAAGGGACGTTCTTGCTTAAACCACTTTTGGGAGGTACTAAGCACGTCATACTCGGAACACCCCACAAGACCTGCCCGTTTTGAGATGATCAGACCCAGTCGTCAAACTTTTACAAACTGGCTCTAGTGGCTCAGATCCTTATGCTTTTTTCTTGTCAGCTTTTCACTTGCTGTCTAATATATCCCAACCCTTGAAAGGAGCATTGTAACTTAATCAATGTGATTTCACCTCTCAATGTTCAGTTTAGCCCTCAGTGGTTTTAATGTTGTGGGTGATTGGTGTATGTAACTACCTTGGCATCATTTTGTAACTACCTTGGCACTGATTATAACGAGCAATATTTCAACAAGATGAGGCCAGTGTGTTTTAAAAGATGAGATAAAGCATCGTGAGTTTAAGGAGACAAAACACTTTCCAAAATGGTTTTAGGTTTTTTTTTTTTCCTACTGTTAGTAACTGTTAGTAAGTTGCTACCTGTATTCGCTGGGGAAGATCTTCTCACAATCCTTGCACTCATGCACTGGTTCATCACTGTCCTCCCGTTCCTGTTTGAGGTCTTCGCTTAATGTGTCAAAGATGGAGTTGCCACTGTTGCAGGAGTATTTCTGGTGCCTCCGCAGCTCCAGCTTTGAGTGGAAGAGCTCATCACAGTCTTCACATCGGTACATCTGCTCATCTGAGGGGACAGAATCGTAGCATTTATATGAGGCACGACAGGTAATGCGTATTTCTCATCACCTAAAACAATACAATGTCTCTATTCAGCAGATTGAAGGGATGTGTTAAAAATGAAAACAAAAGCAAAACATGACAAAACGTCAGTAATTCTGTTATAATGCCATAAAACTCAGAGTGACGGGTTGGGGAAGTAGAAACGAGCCAGGACAAAGAACAACATACTTTCCTGTTTTAGGTTGCAACCCTTTGTTTAATGAAATCGTTTTTTATGACTAGGGTCAAACAAATAAAATGTGTCAGCTTTTTTTCCATGGTAATATCCTGACTTATATGCCAAGTTCAACGGTTTAGAGAGTATTTTTCGAACTCAGCACCCCTAAAGAGCTCCAGGACAGAGGAGCTGCCAAGCTCAAACAGGGAAAGTCAACAGCCAGGGTATGACCCTTTAGTGACCACCATCTTTAAATCAACCCCGAGGCAAAAATCTCCTCTACATAGTCCATTTAGTACATATGGAGTATGATGTGCGCTTACCAAGCTAAAGTGGGTGCTGTTCCATTCAACACTTCAGTCCCCTCTGTGGTGTACTTTTCGAGTGTTTTTCTAAGTGAGGTCCAAAAAAGGCCTGTAAAAGACCCTTAAAGCCTGTATTTATGCTTTAGTACCTCATTCGAACCTGACATTCTTTGTTATATTCTAATTCATTTCAAGAACATACTGTCCGCTGTGGAAGTATATATGAAATAATGACCCCCCCACCCCCCTAAAAAAAAAATCACTCTTAGATAACACAAGAGCAAAAATGCTAGAAAGACTCGAGATGTACTGCCAGTAGACTTTTATAGCTTTTCCTTTCTTTTTCTTTGGAGAAGTTCATAAAAATGAATTTGCATTATGTTGCATTATCTTGCTGTCCCATCTGCTGCACTGAGGACTGGGGAGGAATGCTGGAAGAAGGAGGGGGGAGTGGGAAACTAATAGCTCTTGGAGAGAAGTAGGGGGAACACAATTATGTGCAGTTTAGCGGCTAATCTGTGAGCATGGGTGAGGTCCCCCGAGACTCCTCAAGCCCCACTCCAAATTCCAGCACCGATAAGCCAAGAGGAGGAGGTGTAGAGAGCGCTCTCCCTTCTTCTCTCTGTATTGTTTTTTGGCAGGGAGATCTGACAATGCGTCTCAATCAGACAAAAAAAATTCCCCTGCAGAGGAGGTCTGTTAGACAAGGCTTCTATATAACTTTCAGATTAAATTTTGATTAAATGATGTGTGTGTGTGTGTGTGTGTGTGTGTGTGTGTGTGTGGGTGTGGGTGTGTATGTATATATATACCAATACTGATCAATATTGCATTTTCAGCATCATTATCCAGCCATTATCATCAAACTATTTGTTTCATGATAATTAGCTAAAGTCTATGACCCGGCAAAAAAAAAAAAAAAAAAAGGAAAAAAAATGTATATATATGTATATATATATATATATATGTATACTCATCCAAATCCATGAATAAACCTTTTGAATGTGCTTTTGAATCCCATATTCACTTCCCAAAACCACCTGCCCATTCACTCATTCAAGGCTTCTTTTTTGTGAGGAAAAAAATGGGTCCAGCTCAGGAGGGTATTTTCCCTGTTCTTAAACTGGAAGGTAACTATATTTACATGTCCCGCAGGGAAATCCAGCAGGGCTGCCTCGTACCAGCTCCTTTGCTGTAAAGCTGCACAGAGGATTTGACTGTGTATCATATCCGTGTGCGGTTTGGTTAAAACATTGCTTAATGATGTGCATTAATCTTACCTTCCAGGTTGGGTGCCATGGAGCCCTCGGGGAAAACTCCGTCCTTCATATAAACCAGCAGCTCTTCCCCAATCTCAATATCTCTAATAGCTTTATAATAAATCTAGAAACAAGAAGAAAAAGTACAGAATGAGAATCTGAAAAAGAGGACATACAATTCTGCACCCACTCTTCCTTAAGGGTTTTCGTGAAACCATAGAAATAATAATAATAATAATAATAATAATAATAATAATAATAATAATAATAATTATTATTATTATTATTATTATTATTATTATAATTAAGAGAATTTCATCAATGCCTCAGTTTAACCTGTGAAACATCCTGTTAGGCTGAATCATGTTAGGATCACAATATATTGATTTGTGCAAAGCTAGTCATTTACTTGCCTGGCAAATGTGTCCAGTAGTCAATTTCACACATGAACAGAAAAAAAATCACTGTGTTCACTGTACTCCCTTTAGACTGAGTTACTCATTCAAGCATGCCACTTTCCACACTGAGACACAGAGGGAAGAGATGCTAATTGACCTGAGAAGGAGTAAGAGAGAGAAAGAGAGAGAGAGAAAGAGAGAGAGAGAGAGAGAGAGAGAGAGAGAGAGAGAGAGACTTTTGTCCACACACTATATGGACAAAAGTATTGGGACATGTGACCGAAAACTTTAATATATTTATAAAACCTAGGGCATTTCATTCTCTGTCCATCAGCATAACACAAACTATTCATCAATCAAACAGTCGTGCTCAACTTAAAAATTCTCATGCCACCAAATAATTTGCATTCGGGTGGTTATCAGAAACTGGTCTTACATGACTAACAAGCTAGGTGTGTCCAATTTTATTTGCAAAGGGCTGGTGTGGCTGGTTGAATAGTTTTCATTCCAATAAAGCAGAGGCTGATATTATCAATAGTTTGCCTGAGACAAACTGATTAAAAGAGAGGAATCAGGTATGCTTCATCTTGTTCAGGATGAAAACCTGCAGACATGCCTTTCATTAAAGAACTTACACTCTGTCCACTGAGATGGTTGAGTAACCTTACTAACTGCCAAAAACAGTGCAGCGAGACGGTGGAATCCAGACAGAAACATTGTTGTCTGTTGGTGGTTTTGAAATAATTGATGTATTTTCCACCAATTTTATATGGCAGAAATGTACCATTAAGAGTTTTGTGAACTCAGAAACTCGGGATTAAATAAAAGTGTAGCAGCTGTTCAAGTGCAACTTTTTTGAAGGCCATCTGTTTTCAACATAAACGGCCCATTTTTTTAATGCTCACATAAATAGTGCTTTTGCATTCTTTTAAGATTTCTCATTTGCAAAAAAAGAATGATGAAGACTGCTTTCAGAAATATTTTGTCTGTTTGGTATCATCTTAAAGCTAATGCAAGCAATGGTTAAAATGGGAGAAAACATGTATTGTCTAGTCTTTAATAGCCATTAAATGAGAGCTCTGTTTAGAAAAATAAAGAATTATCTACAAATCATGAGTGAAACCATGAAAGAAGGAGTCTCCTTTTTCTAGTTTTCCACTTGAAATTAGGACTTGATACTTATGTGCAAATTTGAGGACAGGGACCTTTAATTACAAAACTGCAAAAGAATAAAAGCACACACACACACACAGACACACACAGACACACAGACACACACACACACACACAC
>JBBPCX010000016.1:4052949-4055449 GCA_037974365.1 Hydrocynus forskahlii
TTCTTCTTTTTCTGTCTCTCTCTCTCTCTCTCTCTCTCTCTCTCTCTCTCTCTCTCTCTCTCTCTCTCTCTTTCTCTCTCCCATGTGCTCAGAATCTCAAGGTCTGATCTCTCCCTCTCTTGGTGGTCACTGGTACCATAAATTGACAGAAATATACACCATTTCTAATGCATTCTTTGTGCAATAACTTTGACTATTCACGATTTTTGATGCTGATTTTTTTTTTTTTAGATAAAAGTACATAGTAATAGTGAAACGTTTTGTGTGATTTATCTCAGAAATCCATATTATGACACAAATCAAACAACAATGTGTTACCACCTTGTTCACATTGATTAAAGGGCAAAACTGCAAAGTAAACTGCAGTTCATAACCGGCAATAAAAATCTCAGATAAAGATACAGATTACACACTTCCATCAATGCCAAGAACTTTATGAATACATCAGTAACACAAACAATGTTGTTTCCAGAAAAGCAGGAATTTAGGAGGCCCTCCCCACCTCCTAAATTCAAGCCAGTTCTACCCCTCAGCCTACAATGGATGACTGCAGCGGGTCGAGTTGAGCGAAGGCTCCTTGGCCTCTGATCCTGAGAAATGTTTACGGCTACCGTTGGCCTTGGCTTCTCGGCCCCTTCTGGCTGTAACCTTCGCTCCCCCCACGACGGCATGACGGATTCTCAGGGACAGTCGGTCAGCGAGGGGTCCTCCATATATCTGACAGGCCTTTTAATTAAGCCACACGTCTAATCGTGCATGCCGGTCATTGGCTCAGTGGTTAACCCAGTATGGAGAGCATGTCAGTCAAGCCCCGGGACGCGCATTAATCCGCCCCCCACGTACCGGTCGGGAATGGGGGGTCGGCAGGGGTTATGGGGGATTAATGTATGGATGCTGCGGTGGCGGGCTTGACAGTAATGGCCAACGCTCGCATTAGGGTGATTGCAAGGCTCGGGCTCTTTCAGGCACAGTGCGCCACAAAGAGATGCAGCGATCACATGATCGGGCTCTCAGATCCATTAGGGCCAGCAGGAGAGCCAGGCTCGCTAATCAATGGGTGCGTGGAGCGGAGGATGATGGGGGGGGGGACGTTGCTTGAGATGCCGAATAAGAGAGAAATCGGGACAAAGAATGCAAAGAATTTAATATTAATATATAGGTTAATATATCGGTTTTCATATCAATCATTCGGCTAAGTGTCAAAGCCGCAAACGATTTAAGGTGAAAACATTAATAGTGATCAACAGTAACTGAGCACTTCAAATGTAAATGTTGTAGAGATGTAAGACTACCTTGCGTCTCTGAAATAGTAACTTTACAGAAGAAGGGAAGTCTTACCTTTACCCCGTGTTACTGTAAAGAGACACTGTTCTAGGTAACTTTTAATCTTATTGGTCCATTTATCATGAAACGTTCACAACATAAAGGGCAGGCTGGCATATTCTTCCAAAAGCAAGGATTTATTTGTATAGGGTTAAATATGTCACCAAATAAGTTTGTGAAGTATTACTTACATCTAAACATCTGTCAATACTTTTGACATCTGTATGATATTCCTTGTCTTGTTGTGCCTCCCTACTTAAGACTCATGTACTGTGTCCAGTAGACAAGTGCACTGTCTATGTGTCAGAGAAAGAGAGAGAGAGAGAGAGAGAGAGAGAGAGAGAGAGAGAAAGAGAGAGAGAGAAAGATTGATCTTGTTGGGTGTTTGAGGGATGAGACAGATGTGACACACTTCAGTGCTTTGACCGGGACGAGGTGTGAACAGGGCTCTACCTCTGCAGCTGACAAAAGATAACACCAACATGACTGTTTAGACACCAGCCCATCAATCTCTTTCTCTCTCTCTCTCACACACACACACACATACACACACAATCTACCATCGCGTCACATATATTCTCCTTCTGCAGTATTCCTATAACACTGGATCCAGCAAATTGCTAAATACAAGAACAAATACACACAATGCATCATCAACCCCTGACCTGTCCACGTCCACCGTCTGCGCTGGCTACGCTAACAGTAGCTGAACAGTAGATGCTCTATGTGCACTTAGGTATGACAGAACAGAGCTACATTCAGTTCAAGCTAGTTTATCATTTATCTCTCTGGCAGGGTGGTGGGGCATAAATAAATCACCAGAGACCCTTAATCACACCAGACTTCCTCATATCTCTGGGGTCTTTGAATAGTCGTCCTTGATGAAAACTTGTTTTTCTCGTCGAAAAAGGAAAACCAGGTAATCTCTGATTCTGAGCATTTCTTTCCTTCCAAAAAAGTTGCCAGTTTAGCCGAAGTGCTGAAGGGAGGAAAAAAGGCGGCGTGTCAGTTTTATTTCATAATTAACTCAGCGGGGAGACAAGAGTTAGCCTCTGGTCGCTGTGTGTCCGCGGGGCGAGGGAGAGAGCGAACCATTAAAGCCAGCAGCCGCTGATGACTCTTATAAAGAACAAGCCATGCATTTAAGCCAGTTAGATAAGCAGAGTGACGCTAACTA
>JBBPCX010000016.1:4060449-4075019 GCA_037974365.1 Hydrocynus forskahlii
TTTGCAGGTGGACCGAGGAGTTAGAACCTTTTGCGTTACTTTATTTATTTATTTATTTTCCTGTCCCCCAGGAGCGCTGGTAAGGATGTATGCTTCCTCGATTCATCTCCAGGCTAAAATCTTTATGGAGGGACCAAAAAAAAGGCCACAGTTTCAATCTAAAGTTAACCTGATCACAGAAAAAACACGGACGCTTCTATTCATGTTCATTTAAGGGTGGTTGGTTTGTTTATTTATTAAAATGCCAGCTGGAAGCTGATCTCCCACGATTTCTGTTCAATTTATAGTTCAATTCAATTTATAGTTTAATGCTTTGCAAAAATGCATCTTCATGTTCATGTATCATGTAATAACAGTTCATTATTGCAAAAACGTGGTTTGTAGATGATTTCATTTTTCTCATTTTTACACTTATCGACGATAGTGTCAGTGCTTGTGATGATGTATGTGTCAGCTGTATTATTGCAGCATGCTGCTTTTACAAGTAAATCAGTGTCCTGTGTGGCCTCTGACTTGCTCACTGGGCTAAACCAGTGTATCTGTTTCTTTGCAGAGGATATCTCTGTCTTTTGTAGAAACAGATGTTACAATGGTGAAAGGCTGCTTAGTGCAAGTAAAGAGGCATAAAGCAATTATGGCTTGACCTTACAAAAAGTACTATGCAAGACAATGCAGGCCTACCAGAGGGCAGCCAAGTGTTAATAACCTCAATATCTACACTAAGACCCAAAGACAACATGTGATACTGCAACGAACCTTTGTATCAATCTCATATTCCAGGCCTCATCAGCTGCACTTACTGTCGGTTCCTCAAAACCCCCCTGTCCATCTGTGAAGTGGTCAGTAACAGCATAACCTTACAAACACTAACCTGATCAGTCACTTCACACACCGGATTAAGAGACGGATAGGGAGGGGGAAAAGTGGGAGAGGACAGAAAAGGGAGAGAACAGAATGACTGTTTTGTCCGGGACATTTTTGATCTTGCGCGTCTCAAAACTGTCGGCTTAGTCGCTCTGATCGTGGTGGTCTGGTGTAGAATACCCGGACGAGCCCCCTCCCCCCCTCCACCCCCCACCACCCCAACACACACACACACACACACTTTCTAGGCTGAGGGTATATCAGGAGGTCCTTGCCAAGCACTAGCGTACAATAGGCAGCGTTGGGTGATTGAAATTCACTCCGGCTTGTCCCCACTCTGTCCTGAAAGCGATCTGGGCTGAGGGGGAAGATAGGCACTGACCCGCTGGCCCCAGCGCCTCCTCTGAGCCGGCCATTCGAGCACCGCCTGAATGAAGACGGGCCTACGTCACACACACACCCGCCAAAACACACACACACACACACACTCAAGCCTCATCAGATAGCATTTCTATGGCCTGAATGGCTCAGATGCTGAGCCACTGTGTGTGGCATCAACCGCCACTTTTTATTCTGCCGCCTTCAAACGCATACTTGACCGGCTCTTGTTCTTTTCTATCCTCATTATGCGCGAGGGCATGTTTTAAAGTAATAGTTCAGCAAAATATTAACACAAAAACAACACAGTATCCCCTCTTACCCCAACTTTAGCCAATCATTCGAGAGATGTTTAGTGTCTGAAGTTTGACGCTTGAGTATTGCACTGAAGATGCAGGGATAACACGAGAGAAATGGAAGTCCGTCTGAATCTCAATTGGGCTGTTACCTTTAAAGGACTGGTATCCTTCACTTTCCTTGTGCTTTTTTTCCCCTCCTGACATCCGCCAATGATATTTCTTGTTTCATGCGACAAAAAAGTTGTATTTTATTTTTAAATGACCATCAACCTCATAATTAAACCTCATTGTGCCTCGTTTAAAAAAATACGCCTCATACCTTCAGTGTTAATGGTTGGGGCTAACTGTAAAATGGGTACGAGGCTGCCTTGGTCGATATATATGCGGTTGTTATGTAGGGTACAGGAGTTTATAGATTGGGATGTGAACTGCATGGTTTGAACCTTTAACTGTGTTTGCAAAATACATTAAACTCTCTCATTCAAATTCAGTTTTCAGGATAAAATGGACAAAAACATGCATATCTAAACACGCACACACTGACTGAAACAAGGTAAGAAACTGTATGTCTTGTTTTGCATAAAGATTATTTTTTTTTTTCATTTTTACCATTTTTCTATCATTTCTTGACAACATATTAAAAACACATTTAAACTGCAAATCCATACACATCAATGTGGAGTGCAAATCAAATGTAAATAAATAATGTGTAACTATCCAATTAACTTCACAGATACATTTAAATAAAGCAACACATCTATGCCATAAAGGTTTGAGCAGTAGGTAAAGCAGTAGTATATATTTGCATTTTACATTTATCATGCTATGTGTCTAGCAAATAACCAATAATATCAGACTTGAAGATCGTACAGCACCTTTAGCTCATATTCAAGAATAACATCTCACATACTACTGATTAAGACAGGTGTGATTTGGACAGACATACGCTTCAAAGCTTCAGGTCTAAAGAAGCAAACTATGGATACAAACTATGGCTTATGCATTGTATTAAAGGTACATATTTTTTCTTTTTCTGTTTTTTTATTGCTAAATTATCACTTTACCTCTAACAGTGTGACAATGTGGCAATCAGACAAAATAAGCCAGGAGTGTTTAGCCATCCACAAGGCGATGCAATCCAGTGGGAGTTTATTAGGCCTCGCGGCCTTCCAGTCTGAAGTCTATTGCAACTCAGCTGAACACAATCAAAGCCTTTGGTTGCTTTTAGTCGGAATCGAACTGCCTTTCACTGGCACTATGTATCTGATAGATTGAATGCGCGAGCCGCGCTGACAGACATTCAGCCAGCCGGTGTATAACCATGCAACAGAAGAGCAGGCGCAGATCAAATAATCAAAATGTTGCGTTGGGCTCCGAGCACCAGGAGCCAAGCGTAAACACAATCAGGAGCGGCTACTGGAGGAAAACCTCTGCAGAATAAAGGCGCTGGCAGCAAGAGATGGAAAACAGAAGTGTGTGATAAACACCTGAGAATGCCTCAGTGGGAGTGCGCACACGCTCGCGCTCCCTTTCACACACACAATCATGCAATGGAGTACTGCTCCACAATGTGAGGAGCACAACACGCAATCTATTGATTAATTCAATCAATATTTCCAAATGCATTCAATATTAAAACATTGGATTCACGAGTTCAGGAATATGTTCATTCAGCACTTTGGTAATATACTGCACTCTCAAAATAATCCATTCCGATCAATACTGAAGTCCAGGCCTCGCATATTCCCATAAAGCTCACAGCCGTGGACGGCTGATAGCGCGTCAGTGCACTGTGCGAGCGCGTGTGGCGAGGAGATAACTTTACGAGCCTCATCTCGATAGCCAAATGTTTCCAGGCCTCGTGTTCTGCTCCCGGGGGCACTTCCTGGCCCTCTCAGCTTACACGTGAAGGGGGCAAGGCGTAATCAGATCGCAGTGGTCGGCCATTGTCTCCTGTGGTGAATCTCATCTTTTCAAGCTGACCGTTTTACTGTGGAATCTGTAAAATAATTCGGCCAGGCCCACCTCTCGGCCCTGGTGTCAGTAAATACCTGTCATCAAAGTGTCTTAGTGCACTAATGCTCCACAGATGGAGATGAGCTATTCGTTCTTGGGTTTTTTTTTCTTCCTCCCAGCTTGGATGGCGAGTGTGTAAGCTGAGTTCTCTGGGCTCCCTGAGCCCAACAACTAAATTAAGATGTGGCTGAATTACATTGTTTTATTTTGATTAAGACCATTTTGTCTCCTCAAACCATGCTGTAGTTCAGTTCACCCATATTTATACTTATTAACTTATACAGTTAGTGGAGATGTAAACATGTTTTTTGGACATTAGAACGGATGCTTTTTCAAGAATGCCTCTTCGGACACCTGTGTTTTTTTCATCAGCCCATAGGGGCACTAGACTTAAGTGTGGGCTTCCTAAAACAAAACAGTAAGACCACAGACAGGTCCGATGCATTGATCTGCTTCTACAGGGAGTGAAATCCATGCTTTCGACAGGCACCTGGAGTTTTCCTCCAGTACATTTGTCACGACCGATCAATATGCCAATGCGGAGTGAACCGCATACGTGTTACCGAGTTCACACAGAAATCAACAGACGACGAAGCCGCATGTCAAAAAAGGGGCCAGTTCTGACCCCTGTCGCTTGGCCCTTCTCTCTGTCTTCTCTCTCATGGCCGTTATTGACATTTTACCGCTAACCTTCTCTTTTACGCTAACTTTAATACGGGCTCTGTTATCAGATGCGGCAGAGGTGTGGAGTTTCAGCCACCCTCCTCCTCTTTTTCTCTGGGTTATTCATCCCCTCTTCCTGTGCTCTGAAAGTCAAGCTTCCCTTTACAAAACCCTTGCATCCTTATCTTCCTGACCCCCCTCCCCACCTACCCACCCTTCCAGTGCGGTTGCTGCGCTCCATGCTTGATAGCCAGGAGGCCGGCGTCCCTCATTTCTCTCGGGACTGGCGGCGGGCACAGGGGCACGGCACTCCGCCGCTTCTGAAGAGCGGGATCACTGATCAAACCGCGGGGCCGGACCCCCTGGGGGATGCCGTGTTTACTGCAGCACTGTCCCGACATGGCTGATAACGCAGGGGCTAACGCGCCACTGTTTACTGTGTCGCTGCTTAGCTCTCTCTCTCTCCCCAACAAGCTTAGAAAAGTCTGTTCAAACCTGTACTGATGATATTTACAGTAGCTAAGATGTGACTTACCTTTCAAACACTAAATAAAATTCCGTGTTGCCACATGTTTGATCCCTCTAAAAGTTGTGACTTACACAATTATGGATATGAATTGTTAAACTGCAGCAATGTTGCAATTATCACCTGTGACAACAAAAGCATGTGAAATTTTCTTTTAATATTTTCTCCTTCAAAGCTTCAAGCAAGTGAAGAACTTCTGTCAAAAGTGCACTCAAACCTATCAATACTGACTTTAAACCAAACTGGCTGTGATTAGCTTCACAGATATAGCAAAAGTACCAAGTCTAGACCACCCTGGGTTCAAATTCCAGGGATGATAAAGAATATTCACTGCATATTATTTTAAACTGCTGCTGATTATTTGCACATATAAAGCACATAGCTATATTCCAATATTCTGTACCCTTTCCTCTTGACCTCTAATGCAACATTTGTACGATTTATGGATGTTAAAAATGTGTTGTACTAAACTGCGCATGTTTACTTCTAGGTTAGAGGTGATATATATATAGTTTATTTACATGCATGTATTCTATGTATCTTTTTTGTAATCTGTACAATCTGGAGCCATGCCGTCTGATCGTATACATGTATAAATATGTATATTGCTGAGATGACAATGCAGTTTACTTTGACTTTGACTTTGAAACAGCAATACCAAACAGAATCAAGCACGAAATAAAGAATGAAAGTATGAGTAGATTTCTGATTTTAGCTTTTTTTTTTTTTTTACATTTCCTTTGCAAGCTATGCAATAAACTAGTAACTAGCCAATGATATGAGGCTTACAAATGGACCATGAACATCTTACTGCACTTTTAGTGCATATATAGGAATGACAATTTACCTGCTATTGCCCCTTTTAGCGGAGGGTGGTAGAAAACCTGTTGCAAGGTTGCATGTTACACAACCACTCATCTTCAACAGGGTAATTTCAGAAAGTTCGCAATAGTGGATCTAGCACTGACCCAGCACTGACACTAAGTACAGTTCACTGGAGAAGTACAAAACTGGTGTAGTCAGACAGGGTTTATTCAAAGCCTCATTTCGACAGGAAGCTGCAGAATGTTGTACAGGCCTGTGCTGCAAAACTGAGGTGGTATCATGTAGCTTTGGGGCAGTCATTTCTTCGAGTGAGGCAATGGAATGGGGCAGCGGCGAGGGACATAGTCTGAGTGGGTGGCCAGGAGCACTGGGCAGATATCACTCATCCTGCCTGGCTCAGAATTCAATCTGGTTCTGTCTGCAGGACTCTTACATCGTCACCCCACCGATAGGGATCATGGGCAGGGCGAGCAGGGGGGAATCGCTAAGCTCTTAAAGGGGCCTGGATCCCTCGACCATGGCCCCTCAGTCAAGGGATGCCTTCTAGAGTCTTTATTATACGCGCGGCACCTTTGGCTTTGGCCCTCCAGACGAAACCTTTTAGAGGTCTTATTTTTGTATCAAGTGCAGCTGGTTGTTAAATGCACCGCAGAGAAATCGTTTCCCAATTCTGGTGGTTTCGCTGCTCTAACGCTGCTCACACGCGCTCTAAGTCAAGGTAGACTTGTTCATTCACTGATTAGTTGGATCAGGTATGTATAAGCAGGGAAAATTCCAGAGACTGTTATTCTTTTATATACCTTCGAAAGGCTCTAAGGAGCAGTCAGGAAAACAGTCGTCACAGTTTGGCGCATGCACGAATGTGTTTGTAAAAGACTAGATTTGTGAGAAAAAGAACCGCTCCTTAGAACAAGGCATGGGGGAGAAAGGGAAGGGGGCTCTTCTCACTTCCATATAGCTTAGAGGATGTACGTTGGAACGTATCCGCTGAAGTGGGATAGCCTTTCCTGTTCTCCCCCCCCTCTCCGTGGTCTTTTGTCCGGGGGGTCTGCAGGTGCTCAAGAGGGCACAATATCCCTATATTCATATCCTGATTCTATTCTGATGCCAAAGCCCGGGTCCCAGTGGACAACACCTGCTCCGACGGGCTCGCCGAGCCCCACACAATGCCTGTTGTTCTGGCTCGCGCATTCTCATCCATCCCCACATAGGCAATCACTGTCTGAGCCATGCCGTGGAGAGACGGCCCTTTCACTCAAATCCCCCAGCCCCCCCCCCCAACATCCACCCCTCTAACTCTGTTCCCATACGCACTGAGCAGAGACAATAAATGTGGCACAGCACACCTGATCAGAACTCTTCAGCCAAACTTTCTGAGAAAAATAGCAAGTGGATGGATGGTGATTTTCCGGCCCAAATCTGAAGTGATGTATGCATGCTAAAGGCACAGAAATTGCTTTAGAGCTTAAGACAGAAACTGAAAGTGGAAACAGGTAATATCCTATTCACACAGAAGGCTATTTATGGTAGCTTTTGATCTATTATTCGTGTCATTATTTTAAAGGGGCCAGTGCCTGAATATCTTTCACTTTTTGAGGGCGTAACCTTTCACACCCATGTCAATTATCTCAACCTCTGTCTGATTTTAATCTCCGTTTGCAAGATTGCTCCTTCTTGACCCTTGACCTAAACGAGTTGTTGCGTACAAACTGTAGTCTCAAACTCGCTGAACTGAAAAAAGGACTTTTGGTGCAAAAAGCTAACTTATATATAGCTATAGTAATCACAGGTTAAGGAGAGTGGAGCGAGGCGTTCGCCACTCGTCAGCGGGCCTGACTGTAATTGTGACGATTTCACATCCTAACGTGCGGCCCTCTGCCTTTGTGCCTCTCTCCATGGTGACGAGGAGTGTAGGATCAGGCATGTGGCGGCTGGAGACGCCATTACCTATAAATAAGGTACAATTTGGTTGTCACAAGGTTGCCTATAATCTAGCGGTGGATCTGGGGGCTCGGGCCGCTCAGCTAAGCTGCAAGGGGCCACAGGCCAGGCCTCCGGTGAGAGGGAGGTTAGAATGGATGGGGGGGCGAGAGCTAATTGAAAGCTGATTCCTGTCAGGAGCTCCTTTCTGTGGGAGACAGAGGGGACATTGTGTCCCTCCTAGCTCGAGTGTGGCCTCGGCTGCTGCCAGAAACCCACCTTTTTATCCCTGAGACAAAACAGAGACCCTCACCCTCCCTCTCTGTCTTCCTCGCTCTCTCTGTTGGAGCTCTCTCCTGGCCGATGAAAGGGGATATATTAGGAGGGTAATTCCGAGAGGGAGATAACTGTCAGACAGGATGAAAAATGCTGTCTATCTCCAAGACTAGGGACTCAGAGCATGTCAAAACTACAACTTTAGGGCTCAACGGGCCTTGGCAAGCCTGTCAGAGATAGCCAGCCTCCAGTTTCTTTATTCTCCTTCGTTCTCACTCTCTGTCTCAGTTTCTCTTTCTCTCTCTCCCTCTCTCTGTCTCGCCGGAAGACAGTTCTAGATTTTCCTCTGAAATGTCTGAAATGTATGAAGGTCATAAGCATGGAAATCCATCTAATGGTCCAGTGCTGATAACTTTCAACATCAGCAAACTTGCAATCCACGCTTGATCTACTTTCTCTCTTTTTTGGTGAATAATTCAGAGAAATATATAATTCACACAGTTTCCCAAAGTGCCCCAAATGCAGTCAATCAGCAAACATACGTTTAATGGTCAAATGTTGCTTTTTCAGTTTAGAACTGCAGCTGCAAGGCTCACATTGCAAACAAACACAAGAACTCAGAATAGAACTCAGAATAGTCACCCAACAGCCCAAATACACCAGCAACACTTCTCCTAACCTGCTCATACTGCATCCAGATCTTCATCAAGGTCACGCAGATGTGTCCATGCCTGTGTCTACAAAACCACATTGCTACGATCTGTATGACCTTAACGAAGATATGTACATCATTTGCGCAGGTTGAGAGAAATTTTGGTAAAGTATTTTTACAGAAATGATTTGGGCTGTTTGGGTTCTAGTGTTACTTAGCAACATTAGCCCTGGAGCGCCCATTCTAAACTAAAGAACCAAATATGTCTAGGCTGAATGGCTGGTCTGAGATACAAGGAAAATTGTGTAAATGGATTTTTTTGTCATACTTATTTCTTTTTAAAATTGCAGGCTGAATGGTAGTCTAGCAAAATCGCACAGACCCATTTCCCCCTCCCGCTCTGTGGCTGATGGCTACATACATCCCTTAAACCCCCTTTTACTCATCCAATTATACTCTTTGTTAATGGGTATATGCCTAAATGGCTATTGATTACAGCATGCAGAGCTGTAAAAGTGAACAAATCTCTTTTCTTACCTTCTCAAGTGCAATGGTGTCAAATGGTGGAACTGAGGAGCTTTAGTTTGGGCCTGGTAAAGACTGTGATGTTGTGAATGGGGGAAGGTGGAGGTGGTCTTGCAGACGGGTTATCTGCTCGGTTTGGAGAGACAGGCTAATTTTTTCCAGCTGTTGCGCGGGAAGGGAGAAATGACAGATTTACCCCCTTCTTAAACACACAGGACAGCCTCCGTCTCCATGAATTGTCAGAGGAGTCTTGTTAGAAAGTTTCCTGTGGCTGGATACTACTCGCTTAGATCTCTCTCTCTCTCTCTCTCTCTCTCTTTCTTTCCCACACATGAGTTTGTCCTGGAGGCCTACAGTACCTGTCGTGTTAAGAGAAATTCAACAATTCAAGAACCAAACATATACACACAGTGATCAGTCGCATCTCATAGGTCTTATTTGAGAGATCTGCACTAAACAGAAAAGACTGATTTATTCTGCAGCACAGCATGCAGACACTACACAGGTTTAATTGTGGTATTTGACTGTTTCTAAGATTTTAACCTATACACACAGGTATTTAGGTACATATGCATATGGACCACAGGGATCAGAGCCTAGTGGAGAAGTGACTGAAGTGTTGGTATCCCTGCTAAGGAAGTCAAGAGCAAATCTCCAGTCTCTTTATTGTAGATTTGTTTAGGGAGCGGGTTTACCCCCCATAAAACTATTAGCTCTGAGCAGCTCGTAAAACAACCTCATCCTGTTTCTCCGACTCCCAACAAGCTGAGATGTTCAGCAAAGTCTAAATGACCAGAGCTAAATTTGCTAAGTTGTTTGGTTAATACAGCTTTTTATGGAACACATGAAAGTTTTATGAGGATTATGTAGTCACATTATTATTGATTTACTATTTTTGTGTTGTGTGTTAACACTATTTTACATTTATATAGCATTAACATGTGACAGGTTATTATTATTATTATTATTATTATTATTATTATTATTGTTGTTGTTGTTGTTGTTGTTGTTATTGTTGTTGTTGTTACCACTATTTTCCATAGGACAGTCTGTACTGTTTTCATATATAACACAAACAAAAAAGCCATCACTTTAAATCTAAGACTAGGTGCAAGCTAAAGTGATCAAAAGAAATATCACATTACTGATGGCAGATTTCTGGTCATTATAGGGTAGCAGCAAGCATACAGAACAATAAAACTGCAATTTTCCACCTCATTGCTTTAACGAGCCCTTTTATTTTGGATTTGATGTATTGCCAAAAAGTGAAAAATTATTTGAAAAATGCTGTTTTAAAACTTCTCCTTGTATACGAACTGCTCTATGAGGTCTTGTGGACACTTAAAGGAGACTACAGGTGTTCCAAGTTGTAAAAGGTTTGGTCTGACGGCAAGAGCCTTAGGACTCTGAAAGACTTCCAATAGAAGGGTTTCTACGTATGCGTGAGGGGCTCTGAAGCAGACCTTCGCCGCATTTATTTAGACAACCGAATAAAATCACATATCAAAACAACCCCTGTTGGCCTAGATAACACCCACGTTTAGACTAGAGTGAGCGTCAAAGTGGGGTCAGACAAACACGGGCCAAGGCATACGCGTCCCTGCCTCTCACTTTTGCTGTCTAGGCGGCTCTAAAGCGCCTGCAGGCAGAAACCAAAACCTCTGCGTTGCTCATTTGCAGGCCAAACTCACTAAATGAATATGTGCTGTATCAATAATACATATACCCAGGCCTACACACTCAGATCAGGCAGAATACCTGAAAACATTAATGAAGGCCATAGTGTAACAGGGAGCACTATGTCACCATAAAAAGGTTTGGAGACTTTGCCTTCTCAGTAATATTTGATTTCCATAATTACTATTAAAGTCAGTAGGCAAATTTACCTTAAATACAAATACAAATATCTGAAGGTTTTAAATATGGGTTTCCCCGAACACTTTAAAGGGTCCATATCATATATTTTCTATATCCTAATTACATCTTAATTCATTTTAACATGCACATTTGCTGACCTTTTATATATGGGTTGTACGGCCTGCAGGGTGAACAATATGTTTAAGATGAGCAACTTTAAAAAAGCGAGAAAAAACTGTATGGGCCCGTTACGATTTTGACAATGAAAACATGCTCATTCTGGAAGGCCAGGTCCCCAAACTTTTGACCCTTACTGCTGGATGCTAAAGGCATCCACACTTTGCCTATGGAGTTACAGACCTTCGATCTCTGCTACTGGTTTGGTGTGTTTACACTAAAAAGAGTCGAGTGTGTGTGTGTGTGTGTGTGTGTGTGTGTGTGTGTGTGTACGCCTGAGAGTCTGTGTGTGCCTGTGTGTGTGATAGGAGACTATGATTATGGCACTGATAAAGACAAAGAGGGGTTTGAGACCTGTGATTACTTAAAGCCTGGATGCTTACGGTAAAGGTCAGAGACACACACAGACACACGCATACACACACACACACACACACACACACACACACACACACACACACACACAACCAATCTCATGAGCATACTCACGGAAATGACACGAAGTCGCAGGCAGTAACAAAAGCAAGTTTTATATGAATTATTTGTAACTCTTTTTTGACAGTAAAGCAAAAACAGAAAAATGCTCCAAACCGTCGACACAGAATGCAAACCAAATGGTAATATAACTCATTACACTTGAATAGTACAACAAAATGACAGTAAGTAGCATCATAACAGTATATTAGCCATGACAGTTTAAGGCGTATGCAACTCATGTAGATCATAAGGACCTTGATGGCCATCTTGAGGAGATAAAACCCAGACTGAGTCAACGAGTTTACCATTTCCATTCAGTGGCTTGTGTTTTCAGCACCAAGTGATGACTTCTTTATTACTCCAGCATGCTGTTTTCATCTCACCAGTGTGCGTGCATGTGTGTGTGTGTGTGTGTGTGTGAGCCACACAGACCCCAAGTCCTTCCGCTCAACCACACAGTCTATCATCAATACAACCCGAGACAAAACAACAAACCCCCACTACATAAAAACTCTGAAAAAAAAAACACTTTGTAAAGAGATGAGAAGAGGAAGAAAGTGGGGAAACCATTTAGAAGAAGAGGAGAAAAAAAAAACACCAGGGTATAATTTTCCACTACATCAGCCACTACTTAAAACAGCAATTACAAGAGTGTGTAGCAAAGCCCTCAAGTTACCCCTCGGCCAGGACCAGTCGGTATGTCGGCATGTGTGTGTTTACTGCACTTTTGGTTACATTATACATCACAAGTTATATATTGTTCTGTACTCGCGTTATTATATGATTAGAAATGCTACACTTGTGGCTGAAATTAAACATCGTCAACCTATTTTAAGAAGTGGTACAAGAAAGTGGCAAAGCAAGCGAGACAGTAAATTCATTATAATTAGATTGTTTTTTACCCCATCACTCCATTAATCAACCCTCAATCAACGCTGGCTGAGTAAATGAGACTCATATCGGAGAGTCCGAAAATGAAAAAGAAAGGCACGGGCAGCCGGCTATTATATGATATGATTATGTTTGAGCTGTACAAACCAACCCCCCTACAAACACACACAAACACACACAAACACACACACACCCACCCACACATCTCATCTTCAAGCCTCTCCGGTTTAGCGAAATGCAAGATGCTTTATTCTGAGGTGGAGCTCCCTGGTGGAAATTCCTTTAAGATGCAGGAAAAGAAAGAGTGGGAGAGAGAGAGAGAGAGAGAGAGAGAGAGAGAGAGAGAGAGAGAGAGAGAGAGAGAGAGGGCTCTCTCTGTGTGTTCCAGCTCGCCTTTCTCCTCAAAGCCGAGTCTTGTTCTCCGTCCAGTGGATAAAAGCAGCCCTGAAGTCTGATCTCGTCCCCAGAGACGTCATTTAAAGCCACTGTCCCACTCACTGCTGTCATTCCAGCCACCCTTCTCCATCTCTCTATCACTCCCTCCATCCCTCAGTCTCTCCCTCTCCATCACCCTTTCCGTCTCTGTCTTTCTGCCACCATCTCCATCCCTCCATTTTTCTTCCCCATCTTATTGTCCATCACCTTCCACACAACCCCATTTCTTTATTGCCATCTCTTTCCCTCCACCTCTCCACTTCTCCATCATCTTATACATCCCTCCATCGCTCCCTCCTTTCATGTCTTTATCACTCGCTCCGTCTCTCCATCACTCTCCATTCCTGCATCTCTCCCTCCAGCCTGCCGTCTTCTCATCATCCAATCCATCCCTCCAGAATACGAATGAAACATATTCTGAATTCCACTCCGGAATTAACATTTAACATTTGTTAAAGCTTACGTCCTAATTAGCCAGGAAGCAGACGATACCAATAAAGGTGCTCATTTGCTCCGAGCCCTGAACCCACACATCATTTCTGTTGGGATAAATAGCTGTCTGTGGAAACAGGACATGTCTGAGGCCCTATCACCTTTCATCTAGTCTGCATTAATGATGTCAAGACCTGTTTTGAGAGCAAATAAGCCACACACATTTTCATTCAAAGAAAAATATACTTTGTGGAATAGCGCTGAGTTTGAAACATGCACGGACGAAGGGTTGGTTTATTTTCTCGCGAGGCCACTTCGCCATGTGAGTGTCTGCATGCGACTGTGTGAGTGTCTAATCCAGGCCGGGTTATCTTCTGGGTGGATAAAGACAAGACAACAAGCAGAGCTGCTCAAGGAAGAGCACGCCTGGGCCCCTCAGGAGACGAATAACATAGGTAAGCTGAGAAAGCACCACTCGGCTGGTGAGAGAAAGCAACAGGTGTTTGCTGAGATTTAGGACGACGCTCGGAGAAGAGGAGAGGAATTCCAAACGCTTTGTCTGGGGGAGAATCACCGTGGTGGGACACTGTGGCCGAGGAGATGCATGGAGTACAGAACTATTCCAGGGGGCCTATTTCTGTCACTATCTTTCATCTATAAACAGAATCATCCATAAATACATCAGTATTTTTCAGTGTCACGCCCTATGAGACAAGAGTAGAGATAATGCTAGGACAGTTATTCAACGGTCATAATAAATAATGTTGTAAATATATGTAGGTGATATCATTATGAGAGTGAGGGCGTGATATGTGGGTCTGAGGATTTAACAAGACGAAAACACTTTATATAGGGACCAGTGTGGCGTGTCAATTCAATTCAACGAGAGCACCAAATGTATCCACTTGGCCACGAGACGAATTGCTTTTTTTGCCACTTTGTCGTTCGCCAAGCGACTCCCAGTGACCTGCAGTCCTGGCACCATGGCAACCCCCCTCTGCTGTGGAAACCCCTGCCATGCTGCAGGAGACGGGAAACATGAGAACCTACCAAAAATAAAGTTCAACTTTTCGCTAGCAGCGTCAGAATGACTCGGAGACTTTAAAAACAGAAACGGCCTAAAAATATAATGTGGGGTCCTCAGGGAGAGAGAGAGAGAAAGAGGGAGAGAGAGAACGAGAGAGAAAGAGAGAGAGAGGGAGAGAGAGAGAGAGAGAGAGAAAGAGGGAGAGAGAGAGAGAACGAGAGAGAGCGAGAGAGAGAGAGAGAGAGAGAGAGAAAGAGGGAGAGAGAGAGAGAGAGCGAGAGAGAGAGAGAGAGAGAGAGAGAGAGAGAGAGAGAGAGAGAGAGAGAGAGA
>JBBPCX010000016.1:4075119-4100077 GCA_037974365.1 Hydrocynus forskahlii
ACATGGCCACACCACTGGAATGTGTTGGCCTACCACTTCGCCTTCTATCCACGTTTATGGAGAATCAGACACTGGCACCTGCCACTGCGCCTTACAGGTTTGCCCTTTCTTCTTTCGTTCTCTCTCTCTCTCTCTCTCTCTCACACACACACACACACACACACACACGCACACACACACACGCACGACACGCTCTCTCAAGATGTTCAGTAAAGGACCACAGATCAGAACTGTTCATCTGCTTGTCAAGGCTACATTACATGACATTTTTTAAAATCGTTAAAAAGAACAGCCCTGAACCTCACGCCCATGAAATGAACTCCCTAAAGCCTCACGGCCGGCTCTCTGTGGCCATATCTCACCTAATTTCAGTAACAGTTACTGAACTTTGTCATTCGTAGTAGTTCTTATATAATGAGTTATTATTAATGGCTGAATCATTAGAATTGGGTTTGAGGGGTAAAGGGGAATTCAGTCAATAATTCATCTTTGCAGAATCTCATCTTTGAGATAAAGTAATCCAAAGCGCTTTGAAATGACTTGTGTCTTTCTAGGAATTCTCTACAATGGGTTTTTATCCAAAGGTTGACCTAAAGCACATTTTCAACTACATTCAGGGTGGAGAAGTGAACGCAGGGTATTTTTGGGCAATGCTGTACCCAAGGAAAATGTATTTGTAATTTAACACTTTTTCTGACAGCTCAAAGATGAACTTTTACAGCAATAAAAAAAGAAATTCTTGGAAATTTCTATTAAAACCCTTTTTTTCACACCAAGTGAACTTTTAGAGTTGGGAGTTTTAGAGTTTATGATACTTTTAGACAGTTTTGTGGCTTTAGTGAACCATTTACAGGCTTTGAGCTCTTTGGCCAGGCACCATTAAACAAACTGAGATGCTGAGGCTCACTGAGCGTCTGTATCAGAAACACTAGTGTGTGTGTGGGTGTGTGTGTGTGTGTGTGTGTGTGCGTGTTTGTTGGAAGGGGGTAACAATGTGAAGGGGGGACGATTTGCTAAACATGCCAGAAAAAACAGAGCAGCTTGTTTTCTTTGGCAGCGCAGACAGAGCAACACAGCGATATTCTGATGATACAGACACTGATTTTTTTTTTTTTTTTTGTACGGACTCTTTTTTTGGCCACATGGAGGGGCGAACGTGAGCAAGAGAGGGACAAAGAAATGGATAGAGATAAAGAGAAACACAGAGAAAGAGAGAGAGAAAGGGAGAGAGAGAGAGAGAGAGAGAGTGGGGGGAACGGCTCCAGTGGCGGCCGCTGTCAGCACTTGGAGCAGCGTCCAGACTGAACGCATTACAAGTGTTCCCGCTGTAAGATTATATTTGGATTCTCTAGGCTCGCGTCCAATTATTACTGGCACTTAATACATTTCGCACCATTCACAGCTCCCCTTACCCCCAGACTGTGCCGCTTTTTGGCTGCGATCAGCACTTTTTCAGCCGCTGGTCGAGAGAGGAAAAGGGAGGCGAGAGAGAGAGAGAGAGAGAGAGAGAAGCACGAATGAGAATGAAGAAATTTTAGAGAACGAGAGAGAGGGAGAGAGGGGGAAAGAGGGATGAATAGAGGGGGGAAAAAAACGATTCAGCTTCTGCACGGCAATGAGTCGAGGCCGGGCGAATGAAGGAATGAAGCATGATGTTTTGGCTGGCGCTAGGCTAATGAGGCCATTAGCATTGAAAAATAAAAACAGCCAGGCTGCGCTGCTCCGGCTGCAACTCGCTGTCTGAGCCATCATTAAACCACAGGCACTGGAGAAACAGGCATGTTTAGGAGGAGATGTCGGGCATCAGCTTATGACAACGATGCACTTACTTGCAGGAGATGAGACATAAGGTCTCAAAAGTTGGGACACACTTTCTTGAATGTAGGTTTCTCATCATTTAAAGACATTCTGGTCTAAAATAATCTTACAGTGAGCAAAATGTGTTCAAACATCAGTGCTGTCTGTTATTAGACATTTCTCAGTGCCCATTTGGACGCCCTGAGTTTCCAAAGGTGCATCAAGGCAAAAGGGGGAGCTACACTGAAGAATGTTTTGGTGTAACACTTTTTTTGGCCACTGCATCACGCGTAACATTTCGCATTTGCGTTGTTTCACAGTTCTGGAGCCTTCACTGAGAGGTAGCACGGCTGCCACGATCTGGACAAATATGTTATGTTCTGTCATGTCTGGGGCCGGGCTTCGCAACCAGTAATTAAACCTGTATCATTTGTATAAACAAGCTCAGAAATGAATGAACTGCAAACCAAGCTACAGTACAGTATCTGTCAAAATACTGTATTCATCCAGACTGTAGCTATTGTCGATCGCACTAAATATTGTCTTGTCCTGTCCAGTTGTATTGCTGCCCTTGTGTTTTGTTTTTTTTCATGCACTCTCTTTTGTCCTGTCTGCACTTGTGGTCTTATGGTGTTTTGTTTTGTTCTGTTTTGTTCTGTTCTGTTCTGTTCTGTTGTAGCTCCATGGTCCTGTTGTTTCGTTTCATTTTGTACTGTGTGTATATGGTCGAAATGACAATAAAACCTACTTGACTTGACTTGGAGAGGCATCAGTGCGCAATTAAAGATGTATATTAGTTATGGAATTTGAGTTTAGTTGAATTGAGTGACAATCTAAGAAGCATCATCCTAGAACAACCTTTCGGTGAAAAAGTACTGTCAAACTCTGCCCCCCCCCCCCCCAAAAAAAACAAAAAAAACAAAAAAAAACAAAACAGCAGCTGCCTATGAGGGCTATGAATTCAATTTATATACATTAACAGTGAATATAGTTTTTATACAAAATTGAACAACACATACTCAAACTTGGTGCAAGTTTTAATTAATTTATGCATATACATTTGTATTTACTGACTAAAACATAGATGGCCAGATATGTATGAATATCTATATGGATATGGATACTCACAAATGAAAATGCATCTGCTTTAAACCTGTTTTATTACATTGACTGTATTTCTATTGTCAGTTCTTTTAAAAAAAAACTAACCAGGGATGGGGCCTGCAAATTAACAAGCCCTATATACATTATATATGTAACAAAATGTATCCATATTAATCTTGACAACTAAACAAACAAACAAACAAATTAATTAATAAATAGATGAAAAGATAGACAGATGGACAGACAGATAGATAGATAGATAGATAGATAGATAGATAGACAGATAGATAAATAGATAAATAAACATTAAAATTCTAAAATACGAGAAAACCTTCAGTGAGTAGGGGTGTCCAAACTTTTAACTGGTATTGTAGGTGGAAAGCAAGCGTGCTGCTAATAAAGCCTGTTATTTTTGCTATTCTTGCTGTGCAGGAGACAGGACTGCATTTACGCATACAGTATCAGTACAGGAAAAGAGACAGAGAGGGAAACGGACAGATTTGGATGGACAGACAGAAGGCCCAAGAGAGGAGTGAGTGACGGTCAGTAACAGAGCGAGGATTGTTTGGCCGGCGCTCTGGTTTTCATTAGCGAGCTGCAGAGATGGGTCCAGTTTGTGGTGGAGAGCGCTGGCCTCCTTCTCTACCTCCACTGCTCCTTCAAACATTTCCTCTTTTAAGTGGACTGAAACATGCCTTCTTCTTGAATTTCCAACTAGTATTCTTTGTTTTTCTCCCTCTCGGAGTAAGGAGAGTGTTAGGAAAGTGCTGTAACAGTGAGTGTTAGGTGTAAGGTTAGGCTGAGTGTGAGGTTTGAGCTCGAGATGAATTTAATAGACATTTAACTGAAGTTCCAGACAAAGCATCAGTGATGGGCCACCAAAACAGGACTTTGTTTGCCTGCGCAGTGGGTTCTCTAGCAAGGCTAGAGAACATTTCACCACACGTTCCCACAGCATCCAGCCTAGTGAACACATGTCATTATACTGGCAATATGATTAAGCTTATTTTTAAATGTCTGTCAAGAAATTTGATCTAATAATTTGAAAAAAGTAAAAAAAACAAAAAACAAAGAAAAAACACTACTTCATCCAAGACCTTCAGCTTGTGCACTCACACACACTCTCTCACACACACAGACACACACACACACACACACACACACACACACACACACACACAGTCCATCTCTGGTCACTGCCTGCAGGCGACTGAGGTTGGTTAGGAAAACAGCCAATCTGCACCCAACTTCCTCGGCCAAGTCAGGGGTGAGTGAGCTCGGCCTTCTTGTGTGTGTTAACGCATAAATTTTACGCTTAAGCTTGTGCCTAAGTTCACAGGGAAAAAAAAAAATCCAAATGAATCTGAGTCAAATTGCTGAGAAACACAGTACAGACAAAATGACGTCAAAGAAGTAGCAACTACAACCGCAGACACTTTTCATTCCATCAAATTTATAATCAAACTAAACCTAAAAATCCAATTTGAAACAAAACAGATGGTAAAGAACAGCTGATGTATCTCAAAAATATGTCGTGAAGCTGTTTTACATTACCACAGCATGGTGCCGCGGAAACAATTCGCAAATGTTTTCAGTTTTTTAATAAAAAAAAACCTTATATACAATAGAAGGCCCTTTAGAGGTGTCAGTTGGGTCTTAAATGTTTATAATTAAGTATATTGGTGGAAATGAAAGTAAACAATTAGTAAACTAAGGGAAAGGTAAAAAAAATCAAGGTAATGCTATGAAGACTAGTAAAAAAAAAAACAGTTGGAGAAAAAAAGGGTCTCAAGATAAATAAAAAGATCATCAAATTCATCCAAGACCCCTACCTGGCCTAAAAGCCATTGAAAGAAAACAACAACATAATTTTCCCGCTCTGCTCCGGGGGGCTCATTCCCCTGGGAGTGGCAGCCCGTGCCCCAGCGCACCTCGCAGCTTCCTGAGCCGGGAGGAAATAATGGAATTATATTTACCGGCAACGCATCAAAGTTCAGTGGGCCTGATGAGCCGGCTGGTACAGCAGCTCTCGCCCTGGGGCCATACAGTCTTTCCTATTACTGCCGTGTCCTGTTTCATAGATGGATGGATCTCGACAGAGGCATCCATGCGACATTCAGCCACATATTATTACCAGAATCAATGTCCATGTCTGCAGAGATTTATGACGGCGGTGTGGGAAACTTTGCGTTGTAAATGGAGGTGGGGTGGAGTTGGGGGGGGGGTGTAATAAAGGGAACGGCCATATTGCAAATCATTTGGCAACAAGATGCACTAATGAACAAACCAGTTTCTCAAAAAAGCAAGCTGTGTGAAAACAGGTTTTGTTTGTATTTCAGAAAAATGGGCTTACAACGCTGCACTGCAAACAATAAGGGTCCTGAAACATCAACGCATTTAGCATCTTGTGTTTTGGCACAAGGCTCACTTTTAATGGAAGTTCATATTTGCACTGAATGTCGCATCAAGTAATTTGCAAGAAATTTTGGCTTTATGCCACATGGTGATCTATAAAATGACAATAGCATGTTGCATAAAAACTCTGCACAAAAACTCTGCAATAAAACATCTTGAAACCTTTATTTGTCCATGTTTTATCACACTTGTAGATAACAGACCGTCGCACGGTATTGGCTGGCTCACTACTTTTGAGGCAAGGAAAAAGAAAAATGACACGTGTTTCACTTTTTTGTCACAAAGTTCCTCTAAGAACGATGAAAACCTCCTTCACTCTCTGCTGAAGCCACTAAAATACTGAACAGTGAACTTCCACATATTCAAAACAATACCTCATTTTGTTCATCTGTACAACTTAGGTGACTTCAATAGAGCAACAGATAAATGATGTCAGTGTGTACTGACACAAGCAAGGCCCAAATGCATGTGGATCTGTGTGTGTGTGTGTGTGTGTGTGTGAGAGAGAGAGAGAGAGAGAGAGAGAGCGAGAGAGAGAAAGATGGTTACTCTTCACAGCTGGCAGAGCAAGGGAAGCGCCTGGGAGCTCCCTGGGCCAGAAGCTTCGCCCGCCCCTCATAAAGTCACAAAGACACTTAATAAGCCCCCCGACGAGTGATGCTTATGGATTTCTGCGCCGCTAATTTCCGTAACTATCACTGTTTGAAAGATAGCCCGAGGATTTGGAGTAGCAGAAGGGCCCTTGTCTTATCCCGACACAAGAGCTGCATTATGCTATATAAAAAAAAAGCTTCGTCCCTTTCCCCCCGCTAAGCTCTGTTTTAGATACTTGCTCCAGTGCAGCATTCAAAACCATTACATCAGAAGTAGCAGTCGCAGCTAACAGCCATTAAAAAAATCCATATGAGCTCAGATGATCTGAATAATGTGATGGTGGGAAATGTGTTAGTGCTGTGAATAGAAACAGGTAGAACATTCTTTTGGGTGGGCTAACTGTATAATATTATTTTCCTGAAACTAATCTAAAAAAAAGAAGTATGGATTGAATGGGACTGTGAAAATGTGTGATAAAAGTGTTTCATTCCTTCCACATAATGGGCCCGCCTCACCAGGCCGCTGCCCAAAAATCCTGTAATTATCTCGTAAAGACACATGCAGGCAACCCGATCCCAAACAGCTGAACGAGGCTGAGGAGATCAGAACATCTCGATAAAAGCCCTCTACTATTGGGCCTGCGGATGCTTTCTCTTCTGTTTCTCCTCAACTTCGCTGTATCTTCATCTCAGTGATCATCTAACAGTGATTCCTAGTGACTCACCGCGAACTGCACGAGTGAGTGAAAGTGAAACGTGAGGGAAAGTGCTACTGGAATGAAGAAATGAAGAAATTGCTTAAACTTGGTAACTGGCCGATTCTGTCGGAGCACTGGGCAGAGACTGGTGGAGAACAAATACCACACCAGTATAATAATACATTTATTAAGCGTTAGATACAATCATATCTAACGCCTAATAACATGTTCGTGTACAGTCTGTCTAATATCCTCTTATTGAGATGTCAGCAAACTTCCTCAGGTGTTTTAATCACCTGGGTTACATCAAAATTGCATGTGCTTTTAACAACAGGTTGGAAGAGAAAATTATTAATGTTATCATTAATTAATAAATAGCTGTTTATTGCTAACAAAACCTCTGCAGGTAATGAATTCTTAAAGTTATAGTGGAGGTCAATAAATAAAGGAGAAGTGTCCCAAATAAAGGAGAAGTATCTTTGCTTTATTTGCGCTTCATCTCCTGTCCCGTCCTGTCCTCATTTCCTCTCCTCTTCCTTCAACTCCTCCTTTCTCTCTGGTGCGTGTTAATGAGTTTGTCACATCCTCGCTCAGCCTCTCTCTCTCTCTCCCTCTCTCTCTCTCTCTCTCTCTCTCTCTCTCCCCCCAGGGGAGTGGGACGTTCTAGGGATGCCAAAGTACCTGGGCCGTCGCCACAGCCGCTGCCAACTTTCTGTCAGTCAGGAATGTAATTAGTAAGAATTAAGCTTTGGCCAGCTAAAGGAGGGGGTCAGCCAGAGCTGGCAGGGTCGCGGCGGGTCACTACCGAGCATTTTCTTTTCGGTTGGGGTGAAAAGGTGTCATGTTTACCTAGCACCATGGTGGGCTTAGCCCCTGACTTTTATTCTCTGTCTCTGTGTCTGTACTCGGCCCCCTCCATCGCTCACTCTCTCTCTCTCTCTCTCTCTCTCTCTCTCTCTCTCTCTCTCTCTCTCTCTCTCTCTCTCTCTCTCTCTCTCTCTCACACACATGCTCGCATGCTCTCCTTTCCTCTGGCTCTATGCATGAGCATGGATCTGTAAGGCCTATTATTTACTTCCATCATACATATGAGGTTCTTCCTCAAGCTCTACACAAACACTGGACCTTTCTCTCTGACTTTTTTTGCATTTGTTGCCAGCAGTTTATCCTACAGACGTTTCTGGCACCGCTATCAGTCCCCTCTACTTCAGTTATTTTTGGGGCATGCTTGAGCATGCCAATTTCATGATAAATGTTTTAAAGTGTACGTTCTGCATTAATATATAATACACGTTCACAAAAAACCAATCTGAAACATTTCCGTCCAGACTAACAAATCATTCATACATTTATTTGAGCGTGTAGGACTGAATTGACTGAATTCTCCCAAATTCCCTAGACATCTTATTACCTATAAATCTGTATATACTGTAACGGAATCGCAAGCATTAATGTACAGCAACTCAGCTCCAGCTTACAAATTAAACGAAGAGCTTTTGGTGGTGAAAGCTGAGTGCTCGACTAATTCAGCAAGTGCCTCGTTCAGAAGCTAACAAGCTAGCAATGCTTATGAAGTTTGAAGGTTGTACACGCATGCCAATAAAGTCTACATACAAGTGAGGACAGATTTACAAAGATTTAACACAGTGTATGTTCCTAAATGCATTTCCATTGCATTTTTCCCAAGATTCAAATCATTTGATTTAGTTCATTAAAAAGATTGGTCTGCTCTGAATTGTTCATTCACTGTTTGAGAAGCGGAATAATAATAATGGAATCAGTGAAGTGCTACAACAGCTTAACTAAGATGATCCACAACTGTTTCATTATAGCTACAAAATCACAAATTAGGTTACTTATCAACCACTCATTCAAAAACTCTGTTTCAAACGACCCTTTACACAAATGCACTGGTTCAGATATGAATGAGATCAGTCAACGTGACAAACGTATCTTGGTCCCGTCCTTCAGTAAAAAGAATCAATTACTTTGTTGGTAAAGGCAAAATCGGACAGAAGTCTCACTGTTTACCAGACATTTTACCAGTCATTATGAATGTGGTTTTGAAATGCTAGCTTGACCATAAGGTGTCTCTCATATACAGTTCCGGGAAAAAATCAGAGACCACTGCAATTTATTTTGAAATCAGCATCTCTATGAGTTTGATAGTGTCTGTTAAATTCCTACACAAGCACCTCGTTCTGCTTTATGAGGTGCTGATTACAGATCACCTGAATCACATCGTATTTAATGAGGAAAAGTATAAAAACACTGCTGTAATCAACACTCTCCTCTCGCAGTGAGACCAGTTGGATGGTAAAACACTACTAGAAGTTCGTCAAAGGTAATTATTGCCATTTTGTTTGAGAGAGGACGAGAGATTTGTTTTCTTTGAATTATTCAAGTTCTGTAAATCGTGCATCATTTATCGTATTCTGATGTTTTACCATTTCCTTTAAAATCATGCTTTAAAGAACAATATTGTTATTTGGAAATTAGGGGAAATTGTGTCAGTAGTGCTTAAAAACTAAGGCAAAACTGTTCAGTTCAATACCTATAAAAGATCAAACCTGAGAAACCGAGCATTTTTGCAGTGGTCTCTTATTTTTTTCCGGAGCTGTAGGTCTCTCCCCGTCCTGGCCTCGTATGACTGGAGGGAACTGCAATGGGGACAGCCTTTGCTCTCTGCTAATTTAGCTGGTGGTTTGTTGCGTTAATTCACCATTATGGCGGGCCGGAATGGAAGTGGCGCATATCTGAAGAAAGCCCAGCCGTACAATTAGCTACACGTAACATTGTCATGTTTGGAGAGAGTGAACTAAAGAGACAGAGAGAGAAAGAGAGCCAGAGAAAAGAGATCATACTTAATGAGATGAGATCAGTGTGCATGCTCCAGAGGGAGTAGAAGGCAAACTAGAGCACATTTTACTTTGCTGTCTCAGTTATAGTGCTGCAGCTGGGCTTTTATTGAGGGGACGTGGAGGGGAATTCCCCCCGCTGCTCCGAGAGGCATCAGTGTCAGCTCCTCTCCGGCCTCCTCTCCACTCACGGGAAGAGCGAGGGAGAGAGGGAGGGACACTGACGGAATTCTGCTTCATGCAGGAACGTTTGAGGTAGCAAATGAGGGATTTACAGCAGTGCCTTGAAAAGAAACATGCCTCGTCCTTCTTCGTATCATCCTCTGTCTCGCTCGAGGACGAGCAAGAAGTCAGATGGGCCTCTTTTCTTCAGCCTTTAGAACAACGGTTCACGAAACGCTGCCTTCAGGTACAATCAGACTTATCCTAAATACCTGAGTATATAAATACCTTCCTGACCAAACACCTTTTCAAAGTGTCACTCCAAGCAGAAGCAGTTTTAGTGTTTAAGTGTCCAACTTTTTATTAGTGTAATTTTTTTCACTAGCATGACACAGCAGGTTCAGTTTTTCATCAGTTATCTGATGAGGTCATTTAGGCAGTGCAACAGTTACCTTTACATTATTGCGCAGAATCTAAGGCATGTTAAGGAATGCATGCGGTTTTGTTGACTGGACGTGTTCATAGAAGAAAGGAGATGTAAATGACATAATGTTGTGGAGGGACTGTCCAGAGATGGAGGAGGTGTGAGAGAGAGTGATGAGGATGGGTCATGACAGAAAGAGCGGGAGGGAGGGAGAGAGCAAAACATCTGTATGCTTAGGATCAGTTAACAACAGGTTAGCATGAAGCTTAACTAGGCCGTAGATACAAATAATGGACTTAGCTTAATTTGTTGCACATGGCAAAGCATATACAGAGATGTTCCCATCACACAATTTCCCTGCCTACAGAGTTTGCCTCCAGAGTGCCACGGCACATTAAGGGATGTCATCTCTAATCAAAAAGCCATACTGAGGATCTGTCTGTGGCAATCATGAGCTCATCAATTTCCAGCGTTTGTCAATTGGTTCATTCATTCAGTATTCATCCCACTCCACAAAAAAAACTTTTTTCATGAACAGTTCCAGGGAAATTCTGTCAGGTATAGTGTTGTTAATAAAGAATAAAGAACAAAGGATGCAGTGTTTCATGGGGCTCCATGTCCAGGCCTTAGCAGATTAATGTAGGTGGTTTTGATTCCCGGTACTATGAATAAAAAATGATGAGTTGTGATTCTCCAAAATTTTGATATTTCCTCTCTCTCTCTCTCTCTCTCTCTCTCTCTCTCTCTCTCTCTCTCTCTCTCTCTCTCTCAGCAGAAACTGTCCAGTCGGCAGTCTGAGGCTCAGGTATGTCTGCGTCCCTGTCCACATCTGTTGCCGTCTCCCCCAGCCCCCTCCTTCATCCTTCTCTCCGTGTTTCATTAAAGGATGGGTGTGGGGATGGCGCACTTTTTTTAATGAGCACCGCCGGATTGGATCCAGACCCGCCAAGCTGCCAGAAGCAGGATGGGTGTCAGCCTGGTCCCGCCGTTCATAAAATGAGCATTCACATATACACACACATGCACACACACACACACACACTACCACACACACACACACACCCACATGCAAGCACACGTGTGACTTGATTCCCACTGCCGGGATAATGGTCGTCCTGTCTCCTCAATGAAGATATATCCTTTGTCAAAATGATACTGCACCTTTAAGACGTCCCCCTGGTACACAGGCCACCAGCTCAAAACATCTGGCCCTCATTACCAGCAGACTTAAGGTTTTTTTTTCCTTCCTTTTTTTGGCAAAGGGTGGGGTGGTGGTGGGGGTGTATCTGTATTGACTTGATTCAATTACTAGCACCACTGCGAGGGAACATTACCCCAGGGGGAGTGAGGAAAGGAAACGCATCACTGCCCCTACGCCGGTCCCACCATTAGCATAAAGTCTGCTGACTTTATCACTTTGGCCAAAAGCTAAAAAAAATCCAATAATTGGCCTCTTCATTTTTTTTTTTTTTGCCTTCCCCAAAAATATGACATTTACATTTTAATAGTGTTGCACTGATAAAGGCTGCGGAGGTCAAGCACGTATGTGCGATGATCGAAGGATTTCACTTTTTCCCCTTCCGCCCTGAGGTAATTTCACCTTTAATGGCTTATTTTTTTTTCCTTTTTGTTTTTGGAGGTGGGGGGGGCGACCAACCATCAGTCAGCCTCTGTCGCTCGGCCTGCTTTGTCCCTACGTGTGTCTACGCACGGCGCATACAGTCTTAAGAATAGGGAATGTTACGTTTAAAATATTAAGGGCATTGGGTGCGTCCTTCTCAGTCTGGCTGCTGTATAATACACAGTGACATTTACCATCAAGGGGGAAAACCCAAGTAAACGTGAGGGACCCTGACTCACTTATAAAATGACCCTTACTCACTTATAAAAAAAAAAAAAAATCATAAATAAAACATATTAAATCCCTTAAACTGTACTGCCTGTACATTTCAGTTCCTCTTTCTCATAACTCCAAAAGTTACGCATCATTGCCATGTAGTATCTACTGAACAATAAGGCTTAAGACAGACAACTGGCTACTGCAGTTATGAGGGTTTCCGAAACCACCCAAAAATACCAATTTGAGGAAATACGTGGAGAAAAGATGAAATATGACATCTCAGGTACACTACTGTTGTCTTTCTGCTTGTTGTTGCATGTGGTCATTTTTTTGGTAAGTATCATGGTAAGTTGTTGTTTCTGAAACAATGCTACCGGTTTAAATAAATGTATTTCTGTGGGTTGAGACTGGTGGCTTAAGACTGTGGAATGCCCCTTCACCATTAATAAGGACAATTTTGGAGTAAATGTACTGTTAAATAAGTGTCGAAAAATAGTAAAAACAGACCTGAACAATAAATAACCATTTGCTGCATATGTGCAATAATTCAGAGGCTTCTCCTGTGCAGTCTGACTCACGCCTGCTTCCCATACACTTGTGCTCACAGCTATGATCTTCAGACACTGCTGGTCAATATTACAAGTCATTCATGCCATCAGGCCCCAGGACTGCCTGATACAGCTAAACGTGCGAGAGGGTGCCGCAGGTAGTGTGAGAGGAAACAGAAGCCTACCAAGCAAGCACGTATCCATGCAGGGCCCAAAGTTAACCCCAAGGCACTGGCCATTCTTTACATACTTCCTCAAAAACAAACTGTTGTGGCACTTCTGTTTATTTATTTTTTTCAGGAATGTGAATAAAACACTCCTGACACCATCCGGCTAAACGAGCTGTGTTTGCTTGTTGGGTGGATGTTCAGTGTGGTCTGAATTTAAAAAGTGCTCTGAATGAACAGAATCAGGCTTTCGCAGTGGGTTTCTAAAGATGAAGAGAGTGGCAAAGCCCTGTTTCAGTCATTTTGATTTACTCCTCTCCGACATCAGGCTGCCCAGATAGGGAAGGCTCACTGTGTGTAGGACCGATGCGGCCTTTCAGCATTTTCTCTCTCTCTCTGTCTCTCTTTTTCTTTCTGTCTCAACCCGCAGACCTGTGGTGCATCTCTGATAAATCATGGGCACGATTTGTCAGTCTCATCACAGGGCCAGATGCTCATCTCTAATTTTACTAGCCGCTTAATGAGTTACACGTGTCAAAGCGCTCCCACTCACATTGCACACACACATAAATAATGCATTCTCCTGTCTCAGAGCAAACATCTCAATCGGAGTGTCACAGAGTCTTGCTCAGAGTTTGAATAGGAGAAGCTTCGCAGAAACAGCCATGTGGAGAAGTTTGGGCACCCATGCTTAAACAACATGTGTTATCATTTTGCTGGAGTATAAATAAGTATACACCCTCTACAGAGAACACACTTCTTAAATTGCATAATGCATTAATGCATAATTACCTTGAATTTGCTGAACTGAACACATTGGAGAACAATAAAACAAAACAAAAAAAAGTCACCTGTGCAAAAGTTATGGCACAGTTTAGTTGCTTATTTTTGATGGCTCCTTTTGTCCAGTATTACAGGGAAAAAAAATAGAAATGTGGCATTAAAATTGCAAAAAAAAAAAATAAAAAATCAAGTGTTATTGTGAATTAAAAACCCACAGGACTTTGAGGCATATGACTGTGCTCAAGCTTTGAGTTTGTTTGGAGAACCAGTTTCCTGTTTTTTTCTAAGTAAAAGAGAAAGAACATTTTTAGTTACCTCAACAAAAGCAGCACAAATGCTTGTGTGTCTTTGTTTAGCTCTTTGTGGGAACCAATATGTCTTCAGGATCATGAACATACACGAGCATACTGATGTGAGAACAACGTGGTTTGTCTTCAATTGTTTACTTATTTAAGTATTAATCTACGAGTATTCTATTTGTAGCACAGCAACATTTGACTACAATCATTCAGAAATCTAATGGAAATAACACATAAAGGCAGGAACAGAAATATGTCTGTAAGTGTGTGTGTATATTTATGTGTGTGCATGTGTGTGTGTTTGTGTGTGTGTGTGTGTGTGTGTGTGTGTGTGTGTATGTGCGTGTGTGTGTGTGCTTGTGCAGGGCAGGCACCAAGCTCTGGTAGCAAGCCGTCTGATTCCTCCCCTTTCTCCGAAAGCAACCACAAGCCAAATGACTCCGTCTGCAGTTTGTATTGGAATCAATTCGCTAGTTTGTGGACACGCGCTGCTGCGGTTAAGGGGTTAACAAAACCTTCAATGAAAACACCCCCCAAAAACTCCCTCCTCCACTCCTCCTCTCCCTCTCTTCTCCTCCCTCCCCTCTTTTCCCCAATCCAAGAAGAACCATCTTGAGTCGACCACAAACTCGGAACATGCCTTACGGTTCAAAATCGCAAAGCTGGACATGTCCTGTCCCAAAAAAACAAAAAAAAAAAGTTGATTCCCCTCCAGTTCTGCAACAGCATGATGGAAAAGGGCAGAAGCTAGCAACCTAAGTGCAGCACAACACTTTAGGTGCAGTCTGAGCCAACAGGAGAGCAGCTTTAAAAACAGAGAGAGAGAGAGACAGGGAAAGAGAGAGAGGGAGAGAGAGAGGGGGAGAGAGAGAGAGAGAGGGAGAGAGAGAGGGGAGAGGGGTTTGGCAGGGACAGTGTGTGCCACAGAGAAAATGCTGAAATATCAGCAGGTTTGCTGTTCAGGAGCACTAGGCAGTGCTGATAAAAGAGATGTGCTTTTAGAAGGGTGGAGATGAGGGGGGGGGGCAGTGAGCAGAAATCCGCATGGCTTTCTCACGCCTCTCATTCGCACAAACAGACCTGCATCTCGGAATCCAACTCCACTCCAGGACGGATGAGGAAAACCAATCCAACCACGATTTAAACTCTCCATTTCCTCTTCTCTTTAAGAGCATTTATAGACGAACTGCGCGCCTGTTTTTGTTTCCTCCCTTTCCAGTTCCATTACTTACAATAATAATAAAAAATATGAAATATAAAGGAAATAAAAACAAACTCAGCCCAGCGAGGAAAAAAAAAAAAAAGGAGACGGGTATGTAACATATCAGTAACATTGTCAAACAAATTTTAGAATGAAAGAATATAGAGTAGAAATAATTTTGACCAGATTTAAGGCCTATACATTTGAAATGACCATTTGAACAACAGTTATAATGAGCAATAAATTAAAGTGCAAGACAAGTTATGGGGAAACGTGTTTTCAATGATTTGGCAGAATGCTTCATGAACTGACTGTTATCAGGCCTAATATTGATCATGAAATTAAACAAGAAAATGGATTTTGCAGAAGCGGCTCCTTCAGAGTTCACTGTCCACGGCGGCGTAACTGTATCCAGCCGTGGCATCACCAGGAGAACACGGTGACTGCGATAACCTTTGCAAACCAGCCAGGCCTTGGTGGGGCTGTCAGACGGCTTCGTTGGGGAGAAGACAAAGTGCCGAATGGTAGCTGAGGGGGCTAATTTGTAAGAGCTACATTCAGTGGATCATTTTCGAGGCACAGGGGGGAAAGCCAAACATTCGGCAGTTGTCCAAACAGATTCTTTGTCTGGTGGTGAGGACGCGTTTGACTATTATTGCATGACTCACTCTTTTTTCTCCCACCATCGTTTTGTTCTCCGCCCCCACCGAAACAACTCAGCTCCCTTTAGTTTCATCTGCTTTTTTTTTGCACAGAGATTTTCAAACTGGAATGGATCAAGTTTAAAGAGATTAATGGTAATAACATGAGAACATTGTATATGATTATAATTGTAAATGAAATAGTTCCCTTTTCTTGCTATAGTGTCTCTTCACTAGCGCCTGAAATAGGCACCGTGAGATAGAGAGAGAGAGAGAGAGAGAGGGAGGAAGGGGAGAGAGAGGGAGAAAGAGAGAGAAAGAGAAAAAGATGAGAGGAGGTGAGAGTGTGTGTGTGGTATTGTTTACTCTTTAGGTCGCTCCAACTGCAGAATGGCTCATTTGGCTTTTATGGGACATTGCTTTAGTATAGTTGCCGTTTTAGATGTGTGTGTGTGTGTGTGAGTTTTGAAACACCCCTGTGACACACAACCTCACCCCCTCACAACACAAGCAGGCAATAGAGGGCGCCTGTGCACAGCAGGATCTCTGGAGCGGCACAGCTCCTAGTGAGAGGACCACACATACACACACACGCACACACACACACTGTAGACACAGAAAAAAAGCAGACAAAAAAAAAATCAAAGTGTTAACTCCCAGAACTCAATGAAATTCACAAATAAACCCAGTGGAGGATTCTGGGGTCAGAGAAGCATTTATCTACGGTGTCAGCAATCGCGCTCGGCCAAGCCACCGGAGAGAAACAAAACGTTCAAAAGGCATTATATAGAACACAAAAAAGAACTTCGCACCATCGACGAGGGAATTGACACCATCAGCTGTGTGTAAATAGACTGCACATTGACTTGTCGCCTCCGCGGCCCCCCGGTAAACGGTAAAAGCTGAGGCCAGGCTGTGAAAGCCGAGCACCGGGGCCCCTGAGCCCGAGGCCTCGTCCGCCCTCCGTTCGGCTGTCTGTTTATGCTGCTGTTGCAGCTTGACGCGCATGGTGGGCCCGGACGGTCCCTCGTAAGGTCAGAAAGTTGCTACGTCACCAAACCCTTACTACCAGTTGGGTCAGTTTATATCTTATGATAGAACTAGTAGGTGCTTGAATCTTATGATAGAACTAGTAGGTGCTTGAATCTTATGACAGAACTAGTAGGTGCTTGTACCATTGTAAAATACTGCATATATACACATTTTGATTGATTCATTTATTTGTTCACTCAAATTGTAAGTCATTACATAATTATGTTAGCTGTAAATCGTATCGAGCATTTGGAGCTTATAATAGATATCTGAAGCTTATTAAAGTGCTTGTACCAGACAGATGGGATATTTTTTCACTTTGTACTGTCATGCTCTGTAGTGCACAAGGGCAATGGTGTTGAAAGACACAAACCGATTAAATCAACATTTTAACATTTCAATCCCATTATTTGTTAATCAGCCAGCTCACGTCACTGTTTCCTTGCAGTAGTTGTGTAAGGGCTCTCAAATGAGTGTGTGCTATTAATAGGTGTTGTTATTACTATTAGTTAATGATAAATGAGCTCTCCCATGAACTATCACAATGTATGTGTCATCACAAATCGCTGATCCAGGTTTTCCATTAACTCAAGTAACATGGAACTTTTTCAAGATTAATGCTATTTATGAATTTGTCCACCGGTCAAATGCAACAGTCTTGTGGTGAAATTTACCAGCTTGTCAGGCCGAAGGCACGTGAGGCCGGCCCTTGCTCTTTTGCCTCTGTGAGCTGTCTTGCTTTGCCTTATCGCAAACTAATTGTGGCCTCCTCCAATTGTTCAAGATGTGGCTACTTTTGAGTTTTGAATTCCTCTCTCTCTCTCTCTCTCTCCTATGAGTACGGAGAACTTTTTTCCCTTTGTTTTGTTTGGTTTTGTTTTTCGAAAGGGAGAGGAGCAGAGAAGGAGACGGAGGGCCCTGCTCCTTTCAGCACGTCTCCGTGGCAACACAAACAGACCTTTCCTCCTGGTGAGACCGCAGGAAGTGGAGAGAGAATGGGTCGAATGGCTCCGAGCGCTGGGAAAGACCCTTCAGCTCATGTGGACAGGACAGGCACTCTGACCGCAAACAAGCTCCGGGAGCTTAGGACGTGACATACATGTGTTCATAAGAACATGCATTAACTATGTAGTATCGATGACAGTACATTTAAGTAACACAGAGACGAATGAAGTTCACTGCAAGATGTTTTCCACTAACATTTTAATCATTTGCAAAATAAATAAATAAAAGTCTGTGCACTAAGATAACTGAGTATTTTGCTAGTACTCTCGTTCATATTTTAGTGTGTTAGTTTGTTAGTGTTTGTGTTTGTGTGTGTGTGTGTGTGTGAGTTCTCTGGAATCTCTAGAGCAAAACACTCTTATCCTAAACGCAGCAGGATGCTTTGACAGCGCACCGTGTTTTATGACCATGGGACGGAATACTTGTTTACACACACACATCCTCATGCAAAGATACACATGGCATGCACCACACACTCGCTGATGCAAAAATATAGCCATTAAGGCCAGAAAACAAAAACTACAGATATATCCTAATGCAGTACACCTTTCATAACAGCAGGAATACAGAAGAAACAGCAAAACACACAAGCACTTGCATTACAAAATAAGCAAGTGAAAAGAATGCACCGTTAGCATGGCCTTCATTCCAGAGGCGCTGATCAGTGTTTCTAGCACTTCAGTGGAGTCAAGCTAGCACAACTCAATAGGCAGGTCATCCAGGATAACCCCCATATCCTGAATGTGCACATAAAGCGCCCTCTGTTACTGAACTCGGAAATGGAGGACAAGGCCGTCTTTAGTGTATCATGCCTAGACAGCATTGACCCACGCCCATATTTTACTATTATCTGTGAACCTGCTCAAGCACAATGGGGCTTTTTTTGCTAATGCTAGTTTGTTCACCTCTGATCTTTGAGATGTCTATATACCTTGTCAATTATAAATATGCAAAGTAATGTAGCAAGCTCGCTATTAGCTTTGTCCAAGTAGGCTAATACTGCTGAATAAGGCAGCGCAATTGCGTGGGCTGAGGAGCAACTTTTAAAGGGAGAGTTTTTTGCCTTTTGTTTGCTGGCATGCTAAGCATTAGCATTAGGAAATGCCAGTGAATGGGGCTGTTAACTGGCATGGGCTGAGGAGCTCATTAGTCCTGGCCTGAAGAGGAATGGCTGCGTTTGATGGGGTTTACTGACCAGGTCAGCAAGAGGCTCTTTTGTCTTGACTATGGGCCCCTAAGTGTACAGGCGCTGGCAGATTCATGTGCTCCCCAAGTGCCCGGGACGAGACGTCTTCTAAATAACTGGATGATATGCCACAGAGAGACAGAGCGAGGGAGGGGGGGAGAGAGAGCAAGTGAGAGAGGAGGGAGAGCGAGAGGGAGAACTCTATGTCCATGAATATCTCTTTTATTATTGCTATTGACCCGTGTGCCATAAAACACAGAGGAGCCTGGTGAGCGCTGGCATTCTTTAACTCTCTGGACGCTCTCGGAAAAGCAAGAGCGCTCGCGCTCTCCTTCTCTTTCATGTCGACACTCTATGCTCAGTTGCCTTTCTTCTCCCTTTTTCTTTCTTTTCCTCTCTCCCTCTCTTTTTCTTCGCTCTCCTTCCCTTCCCCTATTCATTCTTGATACCTCTCCTATTGCTCTTTCCCTTCTGTCTATTTCTCTCTCGCCCTCTTCATAGGGAAGATATTTCTCAGTCCATTTTCCTCTTTCTCTGACAGACCCAGGAGGCTTTTATGCACACTTTAGGACTTATTTTCTAGTCGTACTTTCTCAACAGCATTGTGAACCGTCTGTCGTCCTTCCCCTGAGGTCTGTATTTAACAGTGTGTGTGTGTATGTGTGTGTGTGTGTGTGTGTGTAAGTAATAGAGGTCTGATAAATGCTTTATTATCACGACCTCTGTGTGTGTGGATATCACATTAGAGCCATCATTCATCTTCTTTCTCTATTCAGTCAATATTGCTTTAGGGGCTGATCCGTTTTGTTAAGCAGCAGCAGCAGCAGAAGCGTTTCAGTTGGGCAGAGCAGGATCACTGGCAAAATAGCAGTAGTGAGCACTGGGCTGAGCTATATGTGCTTTTACACACCAAATAAAATGACGTCCAGTATGGTGTCAGGTCAGCAATGAAAATATAATATAAAAATATATTAAAATATAAAAAACATCCTTAAATTGTTGGGAGTCCACACCTCAGTTCCTTGCACACAAGGGGTTAATACAGTAAACAGTAACATTTACTGTTTTACTGATCTGTTGTGAGCAAGTCAAAAGAACACTGGTTATTCATTCAGATACACACTCTCCTGATTATCTAGAGGATGGTGCTGTTTTATATTATTCCCAAACCTGACGTGGATTGATCAGTCTTTCTGGAAGACCACACTTACATCTCAGTAACAGTAACGCAACAAGCAGCTCTGAGAGAAGCTAAACCTAGCTGCACTGTCGTCATTAATGCTCATTTAATATATAATGATAAAATAATGATAAATAATGTTACACAGCCATGGTCGGATCAGTTAGCGAGCTAACAGGATTACCATTGCTTTTCTCAACATGCTAATTGCTAGCTTGATACATTAATTGGATTACACAGATTATACAACTCATACTCAGGCCATCATTCGCATCAGTATCACTGGAAAGATCTTGTGAATAAAATGTGTCTATCTATGCATAACGTTACACCAGATCATCTGAAGGGGCAGTCTCCATCACTCAAAGCTTAGTCATCCGCGTTTACTTCCAAGACAAATGGCTTTTTTTTTTCAGGTGGCCTAAGACTTTTGCACAGTACTTTATGATACAAGCAGCGATGAACAAGCGGCCAGCAGAAGCGGATGCGAGGCGGCCCCGGGGCAGGGCGGATGTCCAGGAGGGGGACACTTTGATGAATGGTCGGTTTATGGTGCTGTCAGGCCCGGTACGTCTGTGGGGAAATCGCGGCGGTCTGGACAGCCCGGCTGATTGCCCAGCCCGTGGCCTTGCTGATGATCAATCAAACTGATTGGCTATGGCAAATATGGTTACCAATAGAAGAGTGAAAAATAGATTATAGCGCAGCATGGGGGTTAGGCGCAAGAGGGGCCGAGGGTCAAATAAATGAAACACCAAAGAATGAGGGAGGTCAGAGTGTGCTGATGGGGGGGAGGTGAACGGCTGATCTCTCTCTCTCTATCTGACTTTCCCTCACTCTCTCTCACACACACACACGCACGCACACACACTTACATATGAAACCTCAAGATGCTCACAGCTATAATAGAATAGGGCTGTAGCTAATAATTATATCCATCCACCAGTGAAAGTACTGATGACTTTCACAGTTATTTGTTTTGTTTTTAAAGGCCACGCATAGCCTTCCAAAGACTGAAAATATTTATTAGAAATATATTAAATTATACACACACACACACACACATATATATATATGTATGTGGGTGTGTAAGGCGAAAGCAGCGGGTCAATTTGAAAATGCATTATCATGATACAAATTGTGAACTAATCGCTATGAATTCATTCATTAAATTTCAATCATTCTTTTTTTTTTTACCCTGATCACAACAGCCTTCCAAGCAAGACTATGAAAACTTCTGCCTGCGAGTTTTTGTTGGTGTGTGCATGCCTTTGTGTGCGTGTGATTGTGCCTGATTGTGTGTGTGTGCCTGTTTGCACCTGCTTTTTGATCAGCGCTCTTGACACAGAGGTCATCTTTAATACGCTTTGATCTGGTGTCCAGCAGAGCGTGCTCCACCAAGCACATCTTGTTGTGGAACAGCCGACATGGTGTGTGCACTATCAAATTGTCCTTTAATAGCCCTATTCTCTTCAACTCATTATCTCTCTCTCACGCTTTCTCTCTCTCTCGCCTTAAGGCAGGAGAACCACTGCCAGAGGGAGGGAGAGAGAGAGAGCAAGGGGGGAAAGTGTTTGAAAGGGAGAGGGAGTCATTTTTTAAAGCTAACAACACTCCTGTGAGAGGAGAACCCTGCTTGTTTCCACAATCGGCCATTTGATTGAGTCGCTTCGAGTTTTTATTCAAACAGAACCTTTCGGCCTTATCAAATCTAGGTTAACGCTAAGTAAGCATATAGCTGATATTATCTAACGCTGCACATAACTCACTACGGATCTGGAAGGGAGTAAAAAAGGCAATAAAAGAAACACTTTCTCCGTTTCTCCTCCTTACCTATCTCTCTTCCTTCCTTCCTCTCTTGTCTTCTCTCTTATTTTCTCTCTTTCTCCTCGGCTCTTGTCTTCTCACTCTTCTTTTCTCCCCCTCACTCTCTTTTTCTCCCTCCGCCAGTCTCTCCCTCATTCTGTGTCTCTCTTCCTCCTTCTCTTTCTCTTATTTGCGCATTTTCTCCATTTCTCTTTCTTGGCTTCTCTTGTCTTCTCTCAGTGTCCTTTGCTCTCTGTCTCTTTCTCTCTCGTACTCCTTTTCTTTCTCTTTCTCTCTTTTCTCTCTTTCTCCTCAGCCTTTGTCTTCTCACGCCCTCTTTTCTCCCCGTCAATCTCTCACTCGTCTTGTCTCTTTCTCTCTCTCACTCTCTAGGTCAGTACTGACTCTTTCTCTTTCTTTCTGTTTTCCTCTCTTCTCCCTTCATTTGCTCTTTCGCGTTCTCCTTTTCTACCTCCTCATCTCAGCTTCTCAGCCTTCTCTCACTTTCTTACCCCCTTTGCTCTCCATTTCTCTCTCTAACCATTTCTCTCTTTCTCTCTCTCTCTCTCTCTCTCTCTCTAATATGCTCTCTTTCTGTCTCTTTCTACCTTTCTTGCTCTCCCCTTTCCTCTCTCTCTCTCTCTCTCTCTCTCTCTCTCTCTCTCTATCTCTCTCTCTCCCTCCCTCTCTCTCTGTGAAGTTGAGGGCTGAGATGTATAATTTCTCCAAACACAAGAGATGGAATCAAAGTCAAAACTCATTTCTTTTTCTGCCCCTGTCCTTCACTGTCAATCACGGCTCTGTGTAAGTGGAGAGCGGCTGAAGCCATGCGGCGCATCCCCTGGAGTTTTATATATTCCAGGAAAAGATGCAGGTGCTCCACATCCCTCATTAACAACGATCCACCCCGACACCCGTGGGCAGGTGCAACTGTAATTAACTATTGTTTGACTATCAAAAAAAAGAGAGGAAAAAATGGGTGGCTGATTAAATTCACTAAATGCAGAGGAGCACTCACCCCCCCCCCTTGTTTTTCCCTTGCCGTAATTTCCAGTGCTTCGGCGCGCACGCTGGGACCCTTTCAACTTGGCCACGGCCTCCAACCCGAGCTAAGAGCCTGTTGCCAGCGGTAATCAAAACTCAGACCCATGGAAAAAAAAAAGAAAGCTTCTGGGGTCTTCAGCTCAAGCAGAGCACCTTCCATTAGAAATGTGTTACTTTATGAAATTCGGTGGCTAGTGGAAAAAAAAGAGAGAAGAAAGCGCCTTCTTGAAGCAATTGAATGGCATCTCTTTAGTGATTAGAACCGCAATAATGGGCACCCCTGCTATTAGGGCCTAAGTCCATTTTATTGCTAATTCATTTATGTGCTGGTTCAGAAATACTTGACGCAAATCTCCCGCTAAGAAGTCATGTTTGTCAAAGTATTGCCTTTATAGGCAAGATCTTAAATCAAATCCATAATAATGACCCATAAAAAAAAGAAGGGAACCGGTGGTAAAGTCCCTGTTTGAGCCTGATAACTCCAAGGAAGCATTATTGTGATTGAGGACGAAAATTTACCAACTAATCATATTTCGAGCTGCAGGCCTTTTTAATTAAGGCATGTGTTTGCTCGTTGCAGAGCGTACAAACACGTCTTGGTGGGTTTGAGCAAACGAGAGCAAAGTCTAGCTAAGAAAAAAAGGTACGGCATCGTAAAGGTTTTAATTAATTTAAGGGCTATACTGTTAAAACATACATGTTTATGTTACTCTACTCATAGTCATGCAATGTAAATGTAGTGTAAAGGCTATAATTTAAAGAGAATGCAGAACAATGACGTATTGTCTAATGCAAAGGCCATTAAAACAGAACCATGTATGGGTGGATGTCTGGCGAGGGGACATCTTTTTGGGCAAAGATCACTGAAGCATTTCAATCAAAATAAATGGCAGTGCTTTCGGCTGTTGCATTGTTCTGTATTGTGAATTATTGCACAGCGCTCTTCATGATTCCCTGCCTAATGTTCTGCATCACATCCAGATAGCGCATTTTATATGATAATGTCCTGTTTAAGCAGGACTGTGGACCTTCTCCACACCCTTCCAGTTTTGTGAAAAAAAGTCATCTTTTCTCAGAGCTGATTCAGACGAGTGACAGCACCTAAGACCAAAAACAGGGACTGGAAAGAGTTCACTGGGCACAAAGGTGGAAAACATTTTTCGCCGAATGGAATTGAAAGCAGGTACATTTTGGATATAAATTTTTTGTGATGAACAAATGATGGTGTTTTTGGTTTTGCTTATCATACAAACAGTTCTAACTGAAATGAGCAAACGAGAGTTGGATAAAGAATGAAATAGCACTTTCGGTTGTTGAGAAAAATTCTGCTTTTATTTCTTAAGGGTCTATGTGCGACTTACAAATTAGCTTCACTTTTCATACTGTCTCACATTTTGGAGTCTGTTTTGCGGAATCACTACAGGCAGCAATTGGCACCACATTGGACAGGAGCGAGGGCTCCTTGATGCCTCTTCCTTTGGACCCCCTGCTTCGCCTAATCATTGTTTCTCAATCAGATAATTCCTGCGTCGAATGCTCTTCCCCACCAGCGTCCGTTAATTAACTCACCACCCTGTGCCCCGCGTCTCCTTAATGGCTTAATTAGGGGTGACAGGCTAACGACCCTGTTTACTCAATTGCCTTTCCTCTTTAATTATCCTAATGACTGGCGGATATTCAGATCGTCCTCTCTGGCCCCTCTCATGTGCATTAGCATACTAAATGATGCCGTCGCTTCCGTGATAGTGCGCCGCAATCTGAGAATGGTTATTGAAGCTGTGGCAAAGCCCCGAGAGTCACAAGGCCACGTGTTAATCTGTAACCGATCCTGATCCTTATATTACGATTAACAAACGACGAGCAACAGATCATTAGCATAAGTAAATGCTTCGGTCCTCAGGGGAAACAGGCTCTAATGGGACTAATTAGAAAAACACAAGCTCTTCACCCAACCAAATTGTTCCAAAGACGTCTCATAATAGTCGGATTTCTTGAAAGGGATGCAATGGCTACCAATTCATTGGGTGTTAGCGGGACTGCTAGCAAGTTTAGCAGCAAAGGTTAATGTACAGCAGTTTCTTTTCATTCTGAAGCTCTTTCTCTCTCTCTCTCTCTCTCTCTCTCTCTCTCTCTCTCTCTCTCTCTCCCTCTCTCTCTCTCTCCCTCTCTCTCTCT
>JBBPCX010000016.1:4105034-4135034 GCA_037974365.1 Hydrocynus forskahlii
TCTCTCTCTCTCTCTCTCTCTCTCTCTCTCTCTCTCTCTCTCTCTCTCTCTCTCTCTCTCTCTCTCTCTCTCCTTCTTTCTCTCCATCTTTCTTCATCTCACTCTCCCACTTGAATTCCAGTGCAGCAGAGGGGTGCATGGATTCATAGACATGCTTCTGTCCACAACAGAAAACTCCACACTGAACCTCTCTCTCTCTCTCTCTCTCTCTCTCTCTCTCTCTCTCTCTCTCTCTCATACACACACACACACACACACACACACACTGCCCTTTACACACTGTACCCAGGCTGAGACTGAATGCTAAGAAGATCAGGCATAATGACAGCATTCTGTCCAGTGAAGGACAGTTCCCACAGATAAAGCAAAAGGGGATATTTGTTTTCAATTCTTGTCAAAAAATGACATGACAGTGGGACAGGAGCTGCCTTTAGGGGTAAAAACAATATTGCTTTTCAGTTGTATTGATAGATACTGATGTCAATACTGATCAAAACTACCATTTCCTAGATGCTTCCTTGACGGATTTGAAGAAGCCGTTTAGAATACATTAGCACTAAATAAATAGTTCATGTAACTTCTGGATATGTATTTTTATGTATACCGTTCGAAAACACTAGCTGCCCTTTACATTGTACGAACATTGCACGATAAATGGACAGAAATTGTCCACAAATCTTTTTTACTTTCATTTTAATTATATATATTCAGAATACATAATATAGAAGTTTTTTTTTCTTTCTCTGGGAAAGTTTCTGTTTTGGAGACAGAAGTTTTTGTTTTGACAAGGATGATACATTCATTAACTTGCAAACTTACAAAGTATTTGAAAAATTATTTGATGAGAGTTTATATTACATGATTATATTGGGAAAATAGGATCAATAAGATCAACATCACCCAAGCACAAAGCATCAGTCTGACCTTCCTTACCAAAAGGATTTAGGAAAATAACTTTACATTTAGCTTGTGTGTCTGTGTGTGTGTGTGTGTGTGTGTGTGTGTGCAAGCCATTTACTATGTTAAACACACAAGGGTGTGTTTTGTTCAACAATCACACACACCGCAAGTGAGCGCTACCCTCAAGTAAGCAGACGGTCCATGTATACTCTCTGCACTTCAACAAGCTCTGAGGGGGAAAAAAGGCTGTCAGTTAGGAGCCATTAAAATGAAACCGAGCCAGGAGAAGAAAGGGGGGATATTATCATTAAGTCATCTCATAGTCTTACTAAAAACCACAAATATTATTCCAACAGAGCCCTCCTCCCCTCGTAGTGACAGAAACAGCCAAACGACATCAAATCGTGCCGAGTTTTTTTGACAGTCTACCACTAAAGTGCACGAGAAGGCCTTTCTGTTTTAATTGAATAGGCATGTTCTTCCATGGAATTTCATTCCCTAGAATGAGATGCTGAAGCTAATGCTTAAACCAAGGGGCTCCTAAAACCCTCGAATGCTCACAAAACCATGCTGACAAGTCTGCTGCAAGCTATGGTTCCACAAGAAATACAAGGTGCTCCCAGTATCCCAGATGTAGCTGATCTGTGAAGACATGTTTGGTGTCAGACGCTTGTTTCTTCAGATTTGCACTGGAGCTATGAAGCAAACAAGTCATGGAAATTTATGCGAAAATTGGAATTCTCAATGCCTTGCCTCGTCTGATTACATCTGTGACAATTTCAGCTTTTGCCAAACTATCACTTTAAATATGCTCCCTGACGGACTGAGAGCAAAAAGACACAGCCTAGTTTAGTTTCAGTTGTTCCAAAGATCAGTTGATCAGTTCAACAATTCAAACGTCTTACTGACATCATCAGAAACGAAGAGAAAAAATTCAGGAAAAAGAGCCGTGTGTATGTGTGTGTTGGGTGGTCAGGATCTTGAGCCCTCTGCATTCTTCAGGGCGAACCGTTGCCCCGGGGGCCGTATAATTGCCCTCTGCTACAGATAGTTACCAGCCTTCCCCCTGTCTTTCTCTCTCCTCCTTTTCTTTCCCCCCCTGTTTATTCTCCTCTGATTTCAGCCTCCTCTGGGTCATCATTCATCAACAGGGCCCCCCCAGCCCCTGGGGACTGGACCAGGAGGCCCCTGACTCTATCCCTTCCATAACCGGAGGCCATTTCTGATGGCCCTGCATTATGAGGGGCAAAAACGTGAGAGTGAGGGAGAGAGAGGGAGAGAGCAAAGAACAGGGGTGGTGTTTAGGGGGGGGGCCGTCTAGGCAAGTGATTATTGTATCCAGATAATCATTTCAAACAAATTATCATAATTATCAATCAATCATCACATTTGGAGCAAGCTGCCCCCGGGGCAGAAAACGCTCTCCCTCTGACCTGTAATGCGTTTCTGGGGCATAATAAGCCATCATAAATTTGAGGGGTCGCTGGAGATGAAATTTTGTATAGGAGGGAAATTTCCTGGCTTGATAATGCAAACATTAAAGACCTATTTACACCTCCCAACCCATGAACCCCTGCTATTACTGACTCGAGGCCAGCATCGCCAACATCTCCAGCCTCTGAAAGTGAACCTTTCATAAACGGAACAAAACTTTTTTGGAATCAATTCGTTACTTCTGTTGACGCCTAGAAGTCTGTAACTGTTGTCTAAATGTAATTAAACAATATCATCAATAACAAAATTACATAATTAAATGTACATTTGTTTTACATTCTGTATTGACAGGCTAAAATTCGATTTTCTTTTCCATTTGTGTTGATATGACCAAGGCCACAATGATCATAGCCAGAAAAAGTATGTTTTGATAAACAATTGATGAACTAATCAAACTTTCATTCAAATCATAACTTGTCTCCTGTCTTGCTAGCGAACACTGATGTGGTATGAATTGAAGGTCTGCACTTTTGTATGATTATGTGGAAAATAAAAATGGAAAAATGGAGATACCGATTGTTAGGAGATACCTGACAATGTTTTTTTTTTTTTTTCTTGCCTCTTGATGTTTAACTTTACGGACATGCTTACAACAGTGAAGACACATGAAAGCTATTTTGTGTCCATTTGAATGCAATCAACACTGAATTATGCGTATCGTTGGACGACTGTCTTTGGTAAACACTGCAAGATAAGATAGGGAGGCTCATTTTTCTAACCTACAGAAAAGGGTCTGTGGCATTGAGGGCCGGACAAAAAAAAGAACACTAATGCGATTTCTGAGGTGTCAAAAGAGTCATTAATCTCTTTCCCATTAAAGCATCACAGGCCTGCTTTAGCCTCCCCGCGTTTACAAAAGACGTGTTCATTTTCAGTCGGGGTCCAGACGCGGGACAGCGCCGGAGGGGATCTGCCCGAGGGCTCTTTTGGATCACTTCCAAATGCAATTACAACATATTGATTCTCTATAATGAATCTATGCCTGCGAGTGCTATCACTGCCAGATCAGTGTGAGCTTAATGTTTGTAAGACACACACGGACGTACTAACAAATGCACATATACACACTTGGGTGCGGTTGCCTTAACTGGCGTCCAGGAAATATTTGTGTGTCTGTGTGAAGTTATAAGGCGGCCTGATAGACCCATGGAAGCCGTGGCAGATCCTATCTCCAGCCGCCACTGATAGGCATCTCCACCATCTAGAGCGAGTGTTTGTGTTGGTAAAGGAGGATAAATAAATGAAAGAAGAGCTGAGCCTCTCACTCCCCTCATCCCGCTCACCTTTCCTCTCTCCCTCTATCTATCCCATCCCGCAGGATTGGGGCTAAGCAGGCTTTTCAGCACAAAAAATAAAAGCCGCTTCTTTCGGGTTGTTGTCTTTAGGCAGGTTGTCTGAGACAGGAGAAAATTGCGGAGGGAGAGGTCGATGATGTGATAGATTACGTGGCGCTGATGTTTTCATTGCAGGAGCTTCAGGGTGCAAACACACGCTCGCTCCACACGCAAAGCACACAACAATATCCAAACCACCAAACCTACACAAACCCCATTATGAAAAAAAGAAGAGGGCGGTAATGATGCGAAGCCAACACAGGGCATCAATATAAAAAGCAAGTCTAGTGTGTATAAAGTGTGGAAGCTGGAAAGTACGCTAAGGGTGAAACAGTTCACTCTTTTCGTGATTCAACATGATTATGTTGCAGCTTGGAAAAAAAAAAATCAGATCCCAAGCACATTTTAATAGCGGTCAAAATCTACAAATGGAAATGGGTATGTTTGAGGGGTGGTGGCCTAGTGGGTGAGATACTTGCCTCTGGACTAAGAGGTCATGGGTTCGAATCCTACCTTCGGCACACCACCACTGGGTTCCTGAGCAAGACCCTTAACCCCAGGGAGACTGTCTCCTATAGTTAGGGAATGGAAGTCACTTTGGATAACAGTGTTTGCTAGATGCCGTAAATGTAAATGTTTCTGTGAACAAATGCACAGTGATACTGAACATGGAACATTGTGCTCTATTAATGAAACCAAAACTAAAGTGGCTCAGGTCAAATCATGAGCCGAATCACTGGAAAGTACGGATTTGAAGACATTTTCAAAATTAGACTGCAGGTGATGAAACTACACTGGGTTCATTACTGTCCCGTTAGAGCCTCTTGAATGCTGCCAAAAATGATACCAAAACCCTGCTATCATTTTTGCATGATTTAATATGTGGAGCCACAGCTCATTGGAGCCAAACAAAAAACTCTCAAAGTGTGGAATCCAAACTTTCGATCCGTTCCATATTTCCTCTGTAAATAGAAGAAGCAATTTTATATGATTACTAAAATGTTTGTGACGGGTGCGAGCAAAGTTTTATTTTGCAGAAATCAAAATAACTACTTTTTTGTAATTGCTTTTGTGTAATTTTGTAATTCGTGTTTTTGTAAATTTTTGACCGAGAAACAAAGGAAAAATACCCAGACGTGCAGATTCAAACCTGTAGATACAGAACGTAGACAGAATGTGAATGCCACTATTTAACTATGTAGCTATGTAATTGCATTAAAAGAATTATACAATGTATGTCATACGTATAGTAAAAAGTCTTTGTGATGGTGGGATCTGACGCGGTCATAAAGTAAAGCAGCGCGCTTCAGCACACCCGTGCTGCTTCTCCAAGCAGGTGTCTCGCCATTGTTCTTTCATGCTCCATTGGTTTTACTCTTGAACTCTTTTCTCTCCCCTCCTCGACCTTCTTGCACCGGTCATAAAAGAGACGTAGCTGCCCACCTTCAACACATTTTTCCTCATAACCCTGAGTTCAGAGGAACATGTCTTGGGAGAGAGAACCTCTGTTATCAACACAGTAAAGCTGCTCGTGTTGAATTAACACTTATAGTGTTCGTTGATCAGTTGGCAACACACTGTGAGTCTTAATTCAAGGCTGAAGTGTTGCTGTTTAGTCATCCAAGGTGTCGCAGCAGAAAACTGCTAAGCTGCTTTTTATATCTCTGGTACTATATCCATGCTGTGCATGAGACTGGTTTAAATGAAAGACCACGTCATACTTCGGTGGACACTTTCTGGTGTTTTGAGAGAAGTGAAAGAAAAAGAAAGTATTCCGAGATTTTTCAACTTAAAGATCTATGCGCTTTAAAGCCAAGCTGAAATGTATGAGTACTGTTGTTGGTGAGATTGGCATCACATTTTGCTTGAAAATACGGTTCAGATCAGTGTGTGGTATGGTGATTCGCTTCAGGAGGTGGGATTTCTGAGGGTGCAGACACATGCAACATCTAAGGACAAACAAACACTCAGCCTTACCTTTTTGATGCAGCTGTCCTGAGACGATGCTTCATGATCATTCAACGTTTGCTGTGAAAAGAAGAAAAAAAAAAAGAATATTAAAATACAAGAGACTCACAATACACTGGGGACCTGTCAGCCGTAGAGACAACAGAGGGTTGTTTGCGAAAGTTTGCCAAAATTGAAAAAACGTGAAATAACGCGTTTGGTATGCGACAGTGTTTTTAATATATACCTGCTAGTATTGGCTTTATTTTTTATAATAAATCTGTAATCTGATTATTGTCTTGTTTTCCTGTAACTAGAAAGTTTTTATGTTTGGTTTTTTTTTTTTTTTTTTTCTGTTCCTACCCTGTCCTGCCAGCACATCCACTAAATCTAAGTTAAGGGAGAAAGTGTCGTAAATAAGATTCTCTGCTAAAGCATTCTTTTCATCAATCCAAATGAACAGAAGTTTTCGTGTAAGATTAAACTGTCGTTTGATAGCTGTTCTGTGCATTTCTAGCAAGAACAAAAACCCAAAGCAGTGAAAGTGTGTTACCATGGTGGCCGAGGCTTAGATTTAAAGTGGGTCTGAAACCTGACAAGTCCTGAGCATAAAGCAGCCACTGAGTGATGGGACAGGAGTCCAACATTTGACCCATAGACCCTCCCCACCCTGCCCACAAAAAACACTTCCCCGCCTGGTCCACGGAGGCTGAAGCCCCTTCTTTGTGTGATGAAATGAAAGACTCATAGATTTGACATTAACTCACGGGAGCAGGAAATTTTGGTGCGCGCAGACAGTCGGAGGAGGAGATGTGGAATTAGAGGCCTTGGGGAATATTTATCTAGAGAGGGGCCGGGCGAGAATGCAGCCAGTGTCTTCCAGGGCTATGATGAGAGGCCAGCCTGTTTCAAGGTCCAGGAGATAATAGCAGCTCGTTTGAGCGCGGCACCCTCTCTGTGTCGTTCATTCATTCGTGGAAGGGGAGGAGAGGAAGAGGCTTGCGCTTTGGGATTATTGGGCTGCGCAACAGGGGTACACACTGATCCCCACAGCCCAAACCCACCTTTTTTCCTGTCCCTTCTTCTGAATGGAAGAAGTGTGAGGGAGGGGAAGGGTCTGTGGCCAATGATGTCATTCCCTATTAAACTTGACAGGGAACCAGTTCATAGTGCTGTTCATAGTGACTGTAATCAGAGTTAAATCACTTCTGAAACTATTACTATTGTAATTTCTTTCTCTGAAGTCACTGAAACAAGCAAGAAGTACTGCCATAAAATACATAACTCCAGTCGTCTTCATGTTTCAATCTGTGGAAAACTAGGGCTGGCCCAAACAAGAACTGACAGGCTTTGAATTCAATACTGAGCAGATCGCCAATGAAATATCCCTTCGCGAACTCAGTCGTGCGAGTTCAGTTCAATCGTGAATTGATTTACTGCAGTTTTAGAGCTTTGCGTATAAGAATCAATCAAAACTATAAGCTAGACTACTATCCCTGTTTGTCTCCCGAGCTTGGTTTCTTGATCTATATGTTGATCTGCATTTAAAACTAGAGCCAATTCTTTGTTTAAATGTTGTCTGCCATTTTAACTCCTGTATTATCTCAAAGGAAGGTGGTGATTTGCAAAATCACTGGGGACAGTCTGAGTATTGACATGATTTTTTTTTATTGTCCAGTATCATGTCCATCACTTAGTAATTGCCATTTTTTCTTGGTTTTATGATAAATTTAGTCTAAAACTGTAATAAGCCTCTGGACGTTGGACACTGGAGTCCACAACAGTGGTCTGGAATATAAAGGGCTGACAAAGCTTCTGAAAACTAAACAAAGAAATGAATACCAGCATAACCAACCAAGCAATTTTCTCTGGGATCAGATTGTTTTCAGATTATGAACAATTGATAAATCAAATTTAAAATACTTGAGGCGGCCCTATGAAAAACATTTGAGCATTCATGGAACGGTGCCTCTCAAAAGTGTACAGTCATTAAGCACTGGGGTGAAAAAGTAAAAAAAAAAAAAAAAGAAGAAGAAGTAACTGGCTATGTGTGTGAATGCCCCTTTTTTAAAGGTCTCCCAGCACCTCCTTTATCAGACTTTGATTGGCAGCCGTGCGCGCTGCCCAAACGCTGTGGTTCCCTAAATTAGGCCGTCAATGTATCCAAGCCAACCGAGTGGAAGCAATTACATCACAAATACTCAAACAAGTCTACTTAAACTACTTACATACATAATTCAATCCTGTAGCCATGTCAGGGCTGCACAAATCCAAAACAACGTTACAGTGCCGGCGCATTCGAATGACACGTTTTAAACAAGCGTGGCACAGAATCCCAACCGAATAACTGCAGCCGCTTTTTTCCCCGTTTCCTTTCTTTCATTTTCTACACCGCACCATATGCAAGCTATTCTCCCAGTGCACACAGACTCCCCGACACTGTGCACATACTCAAGCACACACACACACACACACACACACACACAGACACGCACTTAGTGCATGTTTATAAATGTGTGTAGTATAATTACACTGCAGTCTGCTGCTAGTTCTGCCAGATCCCTGCTCTCCCCTTACCACAGAGAGACAGAGAGACAGAGAGAGAGAGAGAGAGAGAGAGAGAGAGAGAGAGAGGGTAGAGACACAGAGAGAGGGTAGAGACAGAGAGAGAGAGAGAGAGAGAGAGAGAGAGGGTAGAGAGAGAAAGAGACAGAGAGAGAGAGAAAGAGAGAAACAGAGAGAGGGTAAAGAGGGAGATAACTGAGAGAAAAAGAGAGAGAGAGAGAGAGAGAGAGAGAGCGCGAGACAGAGAAAGAGAGAGAGAGAGTATATGGGCGGCTGTAACAGTTTGTTTAAATAGCAAACGCCCACAAATGTTCTCAGGTAGAGCCCCTCTCTCTATAGCAAACCAAGCCTAAACATGTGCATCCCACTAAACAAGGGTCTTCAGAAATGCCATCACACGCGTGACAATATAAAATGCCTCCCTGATGCTTTAACGTCTTTTAGACTGGCGTCGATTGCTAATCTCTTCCCAGCTTTGACACCATTCCTAGTCGAAGTGGCTTTTGGATTTTTTTAAAGTTTGTGCTAGTATTTAATTAGTGCTCGTTTCTGATTCGCTTCCTTACAAGAAGAAACAGGACCTGGAAAATGACACCCACACTTAAGTAAACTGGCATGAACAAGTGACAAATGGAGTCACAAAAAGGATTTCAGTGGTGGGAAGGCTGCATTTTATTTGAATGCCACTTAAAGAAGGCAATGCTGAGTGTTTTGCACTGTTCCGATAGAGGGTCTGTTTCATTTCGGTGACTGCAAAATCTTGCACGAGTTTCCTTTTCAGAGGGTGTGCACGTGTGTTTGTGTGGTTATGCATACGTGTATGCGTGGTTACCTGTACTTGCCCCGACACCCAGCTGAATAAATGACTTAATGCCAGAGCGTGAGGGCCTTGTGTGAGTGTGTTTGTGCAAGTCAAGCAAATAAATAATGTATTAATTAGATGGTTGGAAAGAATGATTTGCCATGAGCATTGGTATGATTTATGACATGTCAGAATCATTTCAAAGTGACTTTTCAGATTTTTTTTTTCTTCCTTTTTTTTTCGTGACGGGACAATTTGTGCCTGCGATGGTCCGTCGGGAATTGCAGTGGTTTTCCCAAACAGACATAAAATGCACAATTGAACCTCTCAGAAAGCTCCTTGCAACGTTTGCTTACACAAGCGTGTCACGGCTTCTTATGTAAATGAAAAAGTCCGAAGCTCTGGTGATTAGCATGTCACGCTGACAGTGCTGGAGAGGGTCTCAAAACAGAGGTGCTACGGTGGAGGACTTGAAAATAAATAAGGGGGCCAAGTACCGCTGATGAAAGTGCAGCCACCTGTGGTGTGATTCAGCCCAACTGTCTGAACCTAATTAGCACCAAAGCATATATATATATATATATATATATATATATATAGATAGAGATGTGAGAGTAAAAGAAAGATAGAGGGGGGGAGAGATGAAAGAAAGACAATGAGAACACGTTTACCTTTGGAAAAGAAAGAAAAAGTCACTATTTTAATGTTATAAGCACACCTCTGTTAACAGGCACCATCAGGAGTCCCTCATCTCTCCTCATCCCTATTCATACTGACACGCAGTGATGACCAACAGACAAAAGAAAACAACCTCACCCCTCGGACACACACCAAGCTTTTCCAGCTCGGTCACCCAACTGCCTTAATAGACCTACGACAGGCAAAGAAAACACCCCTCAATTTTATGGAATGGCCAATACCTCAACTTTTTTTCCCCCTTCCCTTCAGCTAAACACACACGCCAAGTTAAAGACAGCCTCAATCAAGCCAACGACAACGCTTCCCTGTCACTGCATAATTGGGGCCTATTCTAATTGCAATTAGCGAAGAACTGGGGGCGTAGCTCCAAAAAAGTGCGCGTCTCTCAGCTGGACATTGGGGGTAAGGAGTAAAACAAGCACATTCTGAGGGCTTTTTGCCTGAGGGGAAAATTTCGGTGCTCGTTGCCAAAAACAATTCTCCTCAAGTCTGGATAATATGAGGCAATATAGCAGCGCGGCCAATAGATGGTTATGGATGTCAAAAGCCGCAAGTTTCCAAAAAGAAACACCAGAAAACAAACCTCAAGGCCTTTTGAACCAACTGAGTGACATCCCTTTGGCTCACTCGACCACACTAAGCAAGCCACAAATTGAAAGTTTTGCTTCGCAGTTATTGAGGGCATTTTCTTGTTTTGCCAAAGGGTGCAGAGTTTAAATATGTAAATGCGGGAGAGTTGCTCATTTCGTGATATATAAATTAGTGACGAGGAAGCTGTTTCTAGGGCTTGGGAAGGTTAAAAAAAGTGAACAAAGGACCAAAGAGCGAGAGACAAAGGTGAGGAACTCGGAGCTAGCATTTTTACATCTTGTTTCTCATGGGTCCCCATCAGATCAATGACAAAGTCAATCAATTACTGTGGAACTCCCATAGACACTGACATACACATACATAGAAATAGCTAAGACATACATAGCTAAGGCCAATCAAAGCTAGTAAACCCAGAGTGTACACAGATCTCACTCCAAGCGGTGTCTCTGTAGTTGGCGCAAGTTTATCGTCTGCATATTCCTACACTATGCCATTGTTAATTCACGTGCTGTTACGTGTGAATCATGTTTTCAGAGAGCGTGACATGAAACTCTATTGCAGCTGAGGTTCCAAGTGCAGGGGCATACATCTTCGAAACAGGGCAAGCGAAAAGTTATTCTGGGACTTTTTTAAGATACCAACTGGGGTGCAGGAAGACCTTTGGCCGATGGCGTTCCAGGTTGAAAGAACATTTCGACAAAGAGCCAACACATAGAAACTGAAAGGAGGGAGAAAAAGGAGTTCTTGGTAAATACCAGGAAGGTAGCAACAATCTGATAGGCCATATTCATGATGACTTTAATAAGTTGAGGACTTGCAGCATTTTTGGGCCAAGGCAAACATCAAGGGAGTACTGATAGCGAATGCTCCACCGTGGGTAATTAAATATAATCGCTCCCAGCTTAACATTGTTTGATTCTCTATTATATTCTTATCAGCATCTCCTGTCCTGTCAGGGAGTGCGAGAGAGACGTGGCGGGCGGTGAAACGGATGGCTAAAGGAATGCTGAATTCCTATTGTGCGAACACAAAGGAGAGAGGAGAGACAGCCTCGCAGAGCGAGTTTGTTTAACACTTATCACTGCAGCTAAAGCTAACAGTGGCTCTTGCTTTCGGTCAGGATGAGGTGGGTGTGGGAGAGATAGAGGGCGAAACACAATGACAGATTTAATGGACAAACACTTCAAGCCTTTGTGTGGAAGGTCACAGCAGCTTTCTGTAAACGATGCACATTTCTGCACCGTGTGTTAAACTTTTTCATGACTTCTACAAGCCGATATATGAGATTAAACAAAAAGTGTAGCCCTAGGTGTGTCCAGTGTGTAACTGCAACCAAAGGCCACTTTAGGAGGTCCAGAATATGAGTGCCGTCTGCTGTCTTGGCAGACATGGTACTGCCATGATAGTGTGTGGAACTGGTGACGTTTACACACCTTAGTGTCACCACTGGGTTGAAAGTTGTCCGCCACCCAAACATATATGGCCAAGAGTGGCTTTGGGGTCAGAAACTGACAGGCTAGAGGATAGTTAGCACAAATTACGCACAACAACAGATGGACTAAAACACTGTACCACGACAGGGAAGGTAGACAGTTCTCATAAGGCTGCCAATTAATGCATTCACCACACACTTTCAACTACAGGACAAGAGGACAAGAGAAAAAAAAGCTGTTAGGTGACCAGTATTCAGCTTTGGTCCTGAAGGACAAGTGTGTGAGACATTCTGTAACAGAATGAGGTGTGTTTGAGCAAGGAAATCAGTAAAGTGCCATTAATGAGTTTGCTTTATCATGCTTTAAGTAATACCATATAATTAGAATACTGTTAAAACTGCAGATTACACTGAAAATGTAAAAGGTACACCTTTTTAACAATAAAGTACATGTCCAAACGTAACCAAACACCCATTGTGGTTAGTGTATTCAGCTCCCACTGCTGACACAGGTTCCACATTTTGCACACATAGCTCGATTTCTGAAGAAAACAAAAAGTTGGATGACCAGTTGTCTACATACTTTCGGACATACATTGCAGTGTAACTCCCATCACAGACACAGACTGACTAGACTCATTTAAAATATGTTCATTCTTCAAACCCTGACACGTGTGCCATGGGGTCGCTTACTCAGCAGCTGCACCTATGCAGGAGTACTTTACTTTATGAAGCTGGGAGCTGGAAAAATCGACATGACTGTTTATGCAACGGGTTGTCTCAAATTTATTAAAAGGGTCATATTCTTATTCATGCCGTTATCATCCATCATCTCTAGCCTGCTGTGCCCTTTTAGCTGGGACTATGGACCGCGTATTGGCAGAGCAATACAGATAAATCAAGGTGCGGACAGAGTTTATTGATAAGTCATTTAGGAGGATGATCAGTAATAATCATAAGGGAATAAAGGGCAGACAATAGATCTTGCCAGTGCCGAGTCTGTGACAGCCTGCTGTTCTATATGCCGCACCGCTAGGCTCTTAAATAATACATAAGATTACAGGAAGATGTGTCCTCAGATTAAATGTAAGGGTTTGTTTCAGCCCTGCGGCCAACTACACATTGTAACAATGCAACAATACACTAGTAAATACAGTGATAAGTGTTATTAATAAAAACAATGGTTCATCAACTACCATTATAAATAATGTTTGATGGCACTTTACAACTTTCAGCCTCGCCTATAGAAACAGCAGCTGTGGACAACAGGCTGAAAAGATATATGCCTGCGTTTATTATGACACTCTCCTTCGCTGTGATTGACTGTTTGAAAACCAATACCGCTTTATCGATACTTGCTTTTGCGCATGTTTCAAGCTGAGGGTGGAAGTGCTGTCTACAGATAATCAATATAAGCTTTTAATTCAAAGCAGGACTTCTCTGGTATGCAAATGAATGTAGAAACATACTAGCGAGAAGAGATTTGTCACTTGGAGTCAGGAAGCTACCTGGAATGCTATTTTTTTTAGAAGCAAACTGTCATTTTTAAAAGCCCGTATAGCAATATTTGAAAGCTTCATATGACCTAGTATGGTGCATTAAAATTTTCTAAGAAGAATTTCGGAAAACTCTAGGCACCTGCCGTTTGGAATCATGCCGTGATCTCCTGAGCTGTAGAAAGACTGAGGTACTGAAGCGAGGTGGGGAGGGAGGAAAGGGTTTAAGAGGAGTTCCTGTGGCATCCAGACTGCGGCTTTGCAAATATCGACATGGAGGGAAGACTGCGCCCAGTCAAACATTAAAGTGAAAAGTCTCTTGTGAGTTGGTTTAAGTGTGCGTATATACGGGACGAGGGGCACAAGCACCGGCTTTCTTCGGGCCGGGGTTGAGGGAGAGGTCAGTCAGAAAGTCAGTCACTGATGAGATTTCTTTCCCAAATAAATTAATACCTGAACTGTGTGTTTCCCGTCTGCACTTATGAAAATGGGAGTGTAATGTAGAGAAGGCACTTGAAGGCTGTTTTTGGACAAACTTTAAGGTAGTTACATGTACTAGCATCCCAGTTTTATCAAAACCTTGAAACCACTTTTTAAAAGTTTGAATTCATACTGTTTTTATTGCTTTGTGAACACTCAGGGACAAATGTATCAAACTGACTTATTATACCATCAAATAATGTTCATATTATTATTGACCCTAAATTTGGGGTGCTAGTGTTAATGTGATATGGTGGCTTATGCATTCATGGAATTTATATTGATTACATTAGAAAGTTATATTTTGTCACATAATCCTACATTTTAAATGCGTTTTTTTTTTTGTTTTAAATACTGTTTTATAACAAGCAAGGCAAGACAAATGTGTGTATCACCACAACAGGCTGTGTTTAAGAAAGAAAATGGTGGTGCAGGGGATCTCTAAATCTGTCTCAATGGATGGAAAAGAATAATCACTGCAATCAGTCCGCCAAGGAAAACACAGCACTCATGAGCCAGCCTTTTGTCTCCGAACACACTCAGTTCTCTGCAGTACTGAGGACTCGCCTTCATTAAAACCATATATTTGCACAGTCTAATTCATTGCTACCACTGGTAAGTCGTATACTATGGAAATCCGTACAGCAAATGGAAACTAACGTTTTCCAAAGAGACAGTGAATCTTTTTGCAACTATTTAAGGACACCTCACAGAAATAGTGCAGTGCACTATCATCAGTGGGCCAAATCCTGTGATGGATAATCTTCTGCTCCAATGTCTGGTGTATCTGTTTCTTTGGCGCATCTCCCACCTGTCATAATGAGATTTGTCCTCAATGCTAGAGTCAATCAGTTAGAATTCATTGCGGTTGTTAAGCTGTGAGGCTAATTTCTTGGACTGGAATTAAACCTTCTCTAAAAAGAACTGACTTAGGATCTGATTAGCCTTGATTTCCAAGAAACTGTATTGATTTGCAGTGGGGAAGGATGGGTCTGTTTGAAATACTCCTCTAATCATCATTCTCCACTAAATTAAATAATGGCAGCAATTTGACATGGCTAGATTTACTTAAGACTACGTTGGACTAAGTTAAGTAGACCGCAGTAGAAAATTGACCCTAAATTTAGGCCAGACTGAATGTATATACAGTACTGATATATGTGTGTGAGGACAATTAAGATAGTGTAGCAGTCTGAGAATGCGAGCTTGATTTATATCCTCGTGTCCAGAATGATGACAGCGAGGCTCCGCACTTGTCAGGCTGCTGGCAGAAGAAAAGCTATGGCCTTGTTGGATATCCCACACGCAAGGCCCTCAGCAGCAAGTGCGTTAGGTCATACAGACTCTAAAGGAAAGATCTCACACATCAGCCAGTTATACTAAAAATGGTAAAAAGTAAGCTTTGTGAATGAAAAGGTCTTTGAAAAATAGCGCAACAGAAACTTTGTCTCTATAATCATAGATATCAAACAGTTCAAGCACTTGCTTTGCCCATCAGTTTATACTGAATGGAAAGCAATTACCACTGATGATAATTGAAACAGTGCTCCGTTGAGGAAACGCACCAACAATAACAAGTGTAATGGTTATAATGGCGGGACAAGAATTCGTATCATTTTAGCTCTGCCGTTGCGCAGACAACACAGAACGCACTTGTGTGCGTGAAATGAACTGTAGCTGGAGAACCGTTTACCCTTCTAGCTTGAGAGGTGTCCAGATCAGATTAGCCCTCGCATTGACCACTAAAAAATTCAAAGAGTGAAATAGAAAGCTGCAGCCAAGAGATACCGTCTGGTGATACAGAGGACAGATCACAAACAGGATATTTCCTCCACTAGTGTGGCTGATGAAGGCCAAAGTTAATGTGGCGTTTTATGTTTTATTTATCGTCTGCGAGTGATTTCAGCGGAGGGAAACGTTTCTGTCGTTATTGACCGCGGAGAACGTGATGAAACGGCGATATTTTCACAATGTGAGGTGCTCAACGTTGACACAAAACATTAGTTTAACTGTAGGATTAGTTTAGTTACTCTGCAGACTCTTTCAACAGGCTTCGTTTTACTCGAAAGCCTGTTAACCACAACTGGGTTCACTGCGATAGGACGGGCCTTACTGCGAAAATAAACACACTTCTGGAAACTCGCGTGCTTTTAAGGACAGCCAGCAAATCAAACAAGAACTGTGTTTTCACAGACGCTCTTGTGGAATCCATAGAAGCGTGTTAGATGTTTAAGGTAACATTATGTTAACTGTGTACTAGATAGAGATGCCACTGCGATTCCAGAGATAAATCTGGAGGTGCAAAAATACATCAGACAGGTGCTGTATATAACAAAACATAGTGTTAAGACCTTTACACACCAAGCATGATTCGTTCATGGAATGGCTTTGAAAGCATGTGTAACCGATGGCATCTGTCCGAATGGAGAAAATCTGTGTGATTTCTAAAAACTTTCAAAGATAACAGGAACTCAACCAATCACTGGCATGGAAGCAAGCAAGCTGATGGGTCAGATGTGTCCCAGCTACCAGAAGTTTCTGACACACCAACCAGACTTCTGCTTCATCATGTGTGGAGCTGAATCTCCAAAAGCAGCTCAAACTGCAAACAATGAAGTGTCAGTGACACAGTGACACTCTCTGCTCCCCATTTGCATTTCCAAAAGGGAAAATTGCCTGCCCGGTGTCACCAATTGCCCTTATAGTGAGGAAAAAATGATGTCGTTTAGTCGCATTTAGAACACTGGTTCAAAGAACAAAAAAGAATATTTCACTGTTTATTTCCACTGTGCTTGGTGGATAACAAGTAAAAAATGATGCCATCTACTTCTCAGAGTGAGTTTAATGAAAGATGGCTGATTAGACACTATATTGGCTATATTGGTGATCACTCTCATGCCTTTTGTCTTTAAAGTAATTCTGAAGTCAAGCCTTGATCCATCTGTAAGATCACAGGGAACCAGCGTTCCTGTAAACTACCCCACAAAAAGGTACAAGATTCTATAGACTGGTCATTTCTGCTGATTGATTCATTGATTGTTTTCTCATATGACTGCATAGAAAAGCAGTAGGGCTCTGACTGGATTGATCTATGCTCTCTAACCTTTTTTCCCTCTGCCTGCCATATTTCTGCCTAACTCTCCCACAGAACACTGGAGGCCTCTATTTATTTCTAGTCTCTGGAGATAGCAGCATTTATCACTGAAGCCGCCTGTCCCCAAGTCCACGAGATCAACCCATCACCACTACAATAAACGTCAGCCAGTGATGATTGATGCAGCTAATGAAATTGTTCAGCCTGTCCCAGCACATTGCACTCCCATGATTCACAGCGCTCTGTTTACACAAAACTGCAAAGATTAGCTTAAAGATGAGCTGTCCAAGGCCTAGTATGCACTCGGGGGAACATCTTCGGACAGTGTTTATACCTGACCTTTATTATTTTCTTAAATACCCAGGAGCCTGTAAATCGCAATTTTTTATGATTCTAGATGAAATGTTTTGGACAGCTTGTGAACTCTGTGTCATCCAAGAATTTTCCCGAGATTATTCCACACCCCTTGATACGAAACATAAAACTATGATTTATAGAATTTCAAATACTAATACCAGCACCTAGCCAAATCTTTCAGTAGCACACATCTGCTCTAGTACGCACATACTTCAAGCTGCATGTGCTGGTAGTCAAACTCTTCTGAAACATAAACTCCAAATCACAGCGGTCCAAGCCAGACAGAGAGGAGTCAACGATATCAGTCTGGACTTTGCAGGTGGGCTTCTGCAAGATGACAGCACTATGAGGAAATGGCAAAGGGCAAGGAGAAAGTCTAACCTTCAGGTACTGAAATCACTGCACTTCAGGAGCATTGGCTTTGGGTCAGTTTTACTCTTTAATGCATGGTTACTGTGCACAGCCACGAGAGTGAAGACCTGATCACAGATCAGTACTGACAAACACGAATAAAGGCCTAGGTGACAGGTGCCGCCTGCAGACGCCTCTGCAGATGAACTTCGGCTCATCATGAATGAGTTTATTAGCCGGCATATAACACTTTACAGCCTTGTCAGCTGCCAGGGCCTCACAACCGCTAGGCGGGATGATTGATGTGGCGCGTTTTTATCCGTCCCTATCATGAAGAACCCTCGAACAGATACTGTGAAGACCTGCAAGCTGTCCAAGAAGCAGGAAACATCATCATTGTCAGAATTAATAGCATTATTGCCTCTAATCTGGTGAGTTAGCTTGCTGCTGTTGGTGGCGTTCTTGCTTTGTTGCTTCAAATGCCAGAGCTAGTGAACATCAAGCCCCAGAGTTTGAGTCACAGAGCCTCCTGTCTGAACTATATTTTATAATGGTCTCATCATCATTTACGCTGATTGATCGCTTTATGATGGTGCAAATTGTCTTGACTTGACTGGAACTTTCCATTCATCATATAAAGTCATGTGAGCAATCAGCAGGGAAAATGTTTATGAAAGGGACTCAAAACATAGTTTTTTTGTTTTTTTTTTCTCTGTTTTTACATTGACGCCCACGCTGGACCAGAAAACTTCAGAAATAGGCAGGCTTGAAAACGAGCGAAACGAAGAGGAAAAAGGCAAATGGTTTCGCATGGCTTCCACGTCCGTGTTTCTCCAGTGTCACGGTGGCTTAATGGATGTGGCTGGCCACTGGGACACAGAGAGCTGGCGGCGCTGAGTGAGAACTCATCCGTACCTCACATGAGAAAACACAAGACCAGCTTTATCCGCCCCATGGCTGTAAGTTCAGCAGTGATGACACACTCCTCTGGCCAGCATTAATCTTTTGCTACATGATTTTTAAAATAACAGGAGGCTTTCCCCCCAGGCAGCAAAAGACGAGTGAGAGGGAGGAAAAAATAAGAAAAACAGGAAAGGCCTCTTGGTCAAAAGAAGTCTTTTATTCTCTCACACTGGACATACTGCGAGTACGTCCTTATGCCAGAGAGAGGATGGCATGAGACTGAGATTCAGTGCATGTGTTGCGGTAGAAGTCAAGTGGCCGTGGTCTGGAGGGCTGGAGTGATATGTCCAAACCTTCGACCCCTCTTACTTGTCATGATGGCAGCTCAGTGGTCCAGTCACACATTACTGTTGTTAACAGTGTTATCACTGCCCTCTGGCTGGAGATAAGTGGTGCGGTGATGAAGGGGAGAGACCATCAAGTCCTTCCAAAGCTGGACAAAGGAATCTGCCTCTGCTTTATGCCAGGGGGTAGAGGGGTGCAGCAAAATTGGTGGGGGGGGGTTGCAGTGTTGCTGCTAATGTTGTTTGGGTTTGAGTCCAGACAGGAATTCTGCTTTATCAGGGCCTAGGGACCTATCAGGGCAGTCCATCCCCTCCAAAGTGTCCATTACAGGGCCGATAGGGCATGAGCTCAGTGTTTCCCATGGATGTGGCCTCACTATGATGAGTGACACTGGGTCTCTCTTTCTCTCTCTCTCTTTCTCTATCTCTATCTCGCTCTTTCTCTCTCTCTCTCTCTCTCTCTCTCGCTCACACACACACACACTCACACACACACACACACACACACGGCCAGACTTTCTCCCTGCCAGGGCCTGCTCACAGCCAAGAACAAGCATATGCGTTTTTATGAACCCGGGGCACTCCTTCCGAGAATACTCTGAGCTAGTTTTCCTTCTTTAGCCAGTCATGAAGCACTGTGCACACTAATTACTCAGGTAGCTCCCTGTTTTCACAGGCCCTCGTAAACGAACGTAGTCAACGAACTATCAGTAACATCCACCTAATGTGTTCGAAACCTGTTGACGCGTGAAGCCAAACCATTTATATGGCTTTCAGGCGGTTACAATCATGTGTGCTGCGGCTGGTGAAATTGGCATATTAATGTTTTTTACTTTTTGTCCTTTCCAAGTGCTACATTCTGTCCGCACGCCCACCAGCCAAGGCTAACAAGTCTCAGTAATCTGCTAAGCTCTGAAGCTCTGCGGCGGGTCCAGGCATACAATGCGCGTGTTGTTGCTATCTGCCGCTTTCATGCAGCAAAGACACTCGGGCCGGTGTTGGGCCTGCTGCCCTGACCCTCTTCAGAACTGTGGTGCTTTCTCGGGGCTCTGCTGGACGCTGTGAAGCACTGTCAAATGCCTCCTTTCATGGCGCTGACGCCTCGCAGATTGAGACATCAAGGCCTGTTGGCCAGCGGGAAATTCACAATTCTTCTCGGGGTTAATTGCAAATCAAAATGTTTTTGAAAGAATGGGGGAGGATGTGGAGTGTTGCAGCAAAGATATATTGATGGTGTAAGCAACTAAAAATTAACTGCATATCAGCGTCTTTTCTGTTGATGCGTTTAACACGCACATCAGGGATTTTGTAGGTGACATGTCAGTAAAGGAGGGTTTCCAATAAAAGACAATGGAATGAATAAGGCTGAAAAACAAGCTGTACGTACAAAATAAATGACTGCGTGTAAGAGAATAAGGCCATGTTTATTGACAGATTAACTAAAGTTATCAAGTTGCCTTGGTGAATAAACAGCAGAACTGCATTGGCCTTTTGAGCTTTCTTAGGACCACTTAAGGAAATACAAACATAGATTTGGCCTGGGCCTTGTCACAGTTCTTGCCCACTTTCACAAACAAGACCAGGACTTGAAACTCTGTAAAACTATTTCTCATGTCTCAAAGGTTGCTGTCATTGTTGCCTCTTGACAGTCTCTACCATAGCTCTAGTACCATACCTGGTCCTGATGTAGGACACTTCTGTGATTCAAGGGTTGCAGTTTCTAGATTGGAAACGGCCAAGACTAAGGAGGCAATGGAAATTAGTTCGGCCTGTCATGTAGATACAACCCTAAAGCCGTGAAACTCAAAGTCACCTTCCAAAATCAGCCTTTATTTATTCAAAGTAGCACCTCAACTCTCGCAGTCACTCCTACTCCAACACACACCACACACACACAAGACTGCCATGCTCCCCCTATGCACAACACAGCAAAGCCTAATGAATAGCTTAGTTTACATCTTAACAATACATCTAAACACTTTGGATTAATTTTTCCCCCTTGCTCTATGTAATTGCCAGTGGCGGTTTTCTTTTTTTTTAATATGCCCTCTTTACATTTTAAAGTGAACAATGTGACAAGCTCCTGATCCACATTTTTAGCCATGCTGTTTATTTATCTATTTCTTTTTTTTTCTCCTTTTCTTTTTCTTACTACACTTTGGATGAAAAGTGACCAAAGAATGGCAGTGACAGCCATGCCTAATATCTCTTTCTGCCAATTTTGGCTTTTTTCCCCCCTCCTCCTCACTTGATGTCTTTATATTCTCTTGAGAGTGCGGCGGGGGGAATGAAAGGAGCCGGGCCTGGCTAGTGACCTCCGCGGGAGGAGAGCATTAAAAGGACGGGAGCGGGAGAGAGAGAGAGGGCGGAGGACGGGCAGAAAGAGACGGAGGGGCGAGAGAGAGTGGCTTCCCTGCCGAGAGCAGGCCATCTCGGGCTGGCAGACTAAAGCTGGCCTTCAGACGCCTTTTGTCAAAAGGGCTGGACGAGAAAGAGAGACTCCTCTTCACTGGAGCTGAGACAATGATGGGTTTTGTCATTCCCCGAGGGGTCTCCCGGTGAGAGAGAGAAGGGCCCGAGCCTTTGGGCCTTGCAGATGTTGAAATAGGGATGATTTATTAGACTGAGTGTCCTTGGTGGCACTTGGCCATCGTCCCAGACAAGAGGGAGAGAGACAAGGAGGGGAGAGCAGCGGGCCACTGTGGATCAGAGACATCTTAATACCGTGTATGGGCATGGAGAAATTTGTCCTGCGACCGTCATGGTATTTTTGCCCTCTTTTGAGCTGAGAAAATAGCTTCAGAGTCAGTTTGCATTACTGAGCTTGGGGCCCACTGAGCTCTCTCTCGTTCTGTTTCTCTCTCTCTCTCTCTCTCTCTCTCTGTCTCTCTCTCTCTCTCTCTCCCTCCCTTACATTCTATCTGTCATTATTCAACACCCCCCAAAAAAAAATCATAGAAAAAAGTAGCAGACAGTATGGAATGGTATGACACGGAAATGATCAGCCTGGTACTGAAAATTGATCACATCACCATCAATTTGCTCCTGGGCTTTGATTAACCTTCAGTGTTAATTTAATATGCAATGTGTAAATATTCATTCGCTTCTGGTCACGTCCAAAACAAAGCTGTAAGACCTATTCTTTTTTAACCTGTAGTTCTGTGTAAATGTAATTTGTTATCATGTGAATTATGAGTTTTTTAATACCCTCAGATTTCACTACAGTCTGTAAACATTTGTTTAAAATATTTCCTACATTTTCTAATGCTGTTTGAAAGACAAAGTGACTTGGAAATAGAAAAAGACGCGCTGTCGGGCAAGTGAACTGCAATTTAAAACCACTTATAATGTCATTTAGATGTGTGCACTTTAAAGACTGAAAAAAAATAACTGGGTTATTGGCGCAATTTTTCCATTAAATTCTATTAGCAGGCAGCTTTTTACAAAACGCAGAGACGGCTTAATGAATAGTAAAATCCCAGGAGCTTGCTATTCCTCCTCTATAGGCTGTTCTAAAACGAAGTAAATGCCCACAGTGATATTGTGTGTGTGTGTGTGTGTGTGTGTGTGTGTGTGTGTGTGTGTCAGTGTGGCTCTGTTGATGGCAAAATGTTGGTGGGAGAAAGAAAAACAGAAATGTTTAAATTAGATGCCTTTCTTCTATCTAGGAGCTAGATTTCCTAAAAATACCCCCAATACCGTTGCTCCCACCCCTCTCACTTCATGGCCCAACCCCTCTTTGGACTCCACCAGCAGAATCAAACCCTTTTAATCTGCTCCTTTGTTTGTCCACTTTATGTCCAGCATTCTTAATAGACCTCTGAGGGTTAGTTAAAGAGCAAAAGTTTGGACGGCTTTTATCGAGACGGGGAGAGAAGATTGATTGGCAATGTAATTTAGCGCCCACCCTCCTCCCTCCCCGCACGCCCCAGCATCCAGCCCGCCAGCGCCTGGAGGAACTGTACGAGGGTGTGTGAAAGCAAAAGCTCGCAGATGAAAAGACTGATTGCCTTTCTGTGCTGAAGACAGAGGTCTATTGGCAAACAGTGGCGCACAATGTGGCATGTGACTGAGCCAGGCAAGAGGGCTGACGTGAACAGGAGAAGGGGTCATCAGTCATTCAGGCCGGGGTCACGCTGTGCCCTATCTTTCTTTCTTTCTCTCCTTCGCTCTCTCTCTCTCTCGCTCTCTCTCTCTGTCTATCAACTCGCAGTTTCCCATTCTGACAGAGACAAGAAACAGGAAAAAATAACACCAGTGTGTACCAGCACACCAACAGTGTACAATCAAACATTTGGTGTACGCTGAAGTGTATTTTTCTGCTTCATAGCGTATAAAGACCCATAAATATGATGGTATCCGTCGTGGGTGTCGCAATTTTATTGTTTGTAATGATATGCTGTTCTGAGGATCATGGGTGTCATCTTCTAGAACACTGAACCACTGCAAACAGCATGAAAAGAAGTTTACGGTAATTAACTAAGTTGCACAGTAATAAGGACTTGCTTTCAGCCCCTCCTGTCCTTTCTTCTGGTTTACTGAATGAAAAAATCATTTAAATCAATTGTACCCAAAGCTTTAATAGTCTGTTTTAAAAGTGGCAGTGTAGCTCGACTTGTTTCATTTCAGCTTGTTTGCTAATGTAATTTTGTGATGCATGTCACACGTTGTAAAAATGTTCGGCCAGCCTTAGGAGAGGCACTGATGAAAACTGTCTCGGGCCAAAATGCTCAAATGGGTCTAACTGTTGAAAATGGCCATCTAAATCTTGCTGAACTGAAAGAGTGGAACAGTATATTATACAATTAGAAACATTTGGTCGCTGATGACAGCAGGGTGAGAGAGAGAGAGAGAGAGAGAGAAATAAAGACAGACAGAGAAAGACATACTGTCAACCCGCCCTCTTGTCTGAAATGATTTTCCATTTCGCTTATGCAAACCACCAACGGTGTCAGCTTGGCTCTGTGTAAATGACTGAATCTTTGCTCTCTGTTGTCTGTCAAAACTTTCTGCATCAGCATAAAACCCTTCAAAAATGTTTTAGTTTTCTCCCTCTAGACACTATTAAACATTTCTGCTTCCCCCACCCCCCCTCCCCAGGCGGAAAAAAAGTGCTGTCTTTGTACAAAAAAGTGGCAGCTCCGTCCGGGAGTTACAGCAAAGGTTAATGACGAACAAGGGACAATGAACACAGGACAAAGAGTGGCATACACATCGCCCTTTCTCTCTCTCTCTTTCTCTCTCTCTCCCTTTCTTCTTCCCTCCTTTTTGGGGGTCTCTTCCTCGCTCAATGGCCGTATTTCATTTCCGTGAATTAATAATTGCAAGTGATCATGTCCTTACTGCTTTTGTCAGAAAAAGCCATCCGATTTCCTCGCACAATACATTTCCCCCAGTCCCAGTATCTGTTGTTGGATCAAGTTCTCAGAGTAGAGGAGTTAGGGATGAACCCAAGAACACTCCTCTTCACTCGTTTTCAAAGTCTCATCCCTTTCATGTTGGGCTCCTGGCCCCTTTCCTTGCCCATGTGAATCGGGCGGAGGAACAATGAAATGTATGAGCGTTCAAGGGGGCAGAGTGGAGAATACTGGCCTTGTTGTTGCGGCCCGGGCTCTGGGCTTGACGTTGATTAATGAGAGCGCGGACATGGGCAGAATGTTGAGGAAGGCTCCGGAAGACCTTCGGGGTGCAGAGGGAGGAAGAGGGTGCAGGCACTGACGAGAAACATGGACAGAGTGTCTTGGGAGAAGAGAGTAGAGGTGAGGGCTGGCGGCCAGCGCACGAATCATTACTGACCAACATGTTGGCTGGCTACCACATGTGTGTGGCGCACACACACACACACACACACACACACATATCTGAGAGGAAGTCAGGAGCATGGAAGCTCATTAATATTCATCACTATCGTAAATATTCGTCCGATTTAAGTGCACCCTCGCTCTCCCTCTCTCTCTCACTCTTTAAAAATCACACACTCACTGAGTCAGTAGATGGTGCTCTGCCATCTGAAGTTCAGTTTACTAACTTGTGGCATTGGTGGTTTCACAAGAAAAAAAAAAAAGGGATGCCTCAGTTATACACCCGAAATCAAGCACACTTTCTTGCTGATAATGTCTCCAGCAGCGCTTCACCATTTAAAGGAATAGCTCAATCCAAATGGCAAACGGCGCTAATAGTGAATGAAACCATTTAGTGACTATTGCCATCCATGAATTTCTAATTTGTAAATTGAATTGGTCACATTGAGTTATTCCTTTCATTTTTCATCCTTCAATCTTTAATTAAAATTTGTTTGAAAGTTTGAAAGTATGCAGCTCTGAATCCTACATCCTCTATCATTACATATTCTGTAACAGCAGGGGAAAAAAATCTTATCTTAGCAGCACCTCCCCTGCTGCCAGAAGACCCAGGACCTTTTTCTGAGAGTCGTTTTGGAGATTTTTCCTCGGCCAACTTACGGACACGGAGACACGAGAAGCAAGAGAGGATAAAAAAGAGAGCGAGGACCAGAGCTTTGCATCCAAAGCACTGGCTTTGTGAGGCACAGCGAGGCTGGCACTTTTCCCAGTGCATTGCTGCTCATCTGAAAAAGGTCAATTGGTGAGCGGCGTCTACTCCTGCTTTCACTGAGGGGCCGAGACTGCGCTCAAATTAGCTGAAGTGTCAGTGTGGTTACCTCAGCCTACTACATGCACACAAACATCTCAGCAAAACAACACGGAAGGCAAATGTAACAGACCGGGAATATAAAAATGGGATTCCAGAAGCTTGTAATGCAACAGAGTTAGTGAAGTGTGCTTTCCCGCCTTTTCCGATGTGAAACAGAGTAGGCCTACTTGGCATCTGATATCAAAATGTGTACGTCAGCCTTAGCAGGATTTGTCTTTTAAAACCATTATAGATAATAGATTGTCAGCTAAGTGATTTTTCCATCCCACTGGAATCAAGTGTAGCACCTTTTATGTGCTGTTCTAAGTCAAGTAATGCTAAGTCAATGCATCTACAACTAAATTAAGGTCATTAGTGAATCTTTAGCCAATTTCTTTGAACGCCAGAGGCTAGTAGACAGCAGCCACCATTTCAAAACTGGCCTTTTACCCAATACAGCTCTCCACCAGTCTATCTGTCGACCCCGGCCATGCTGCTCCATTGTCTCAGCTTTCATCTGTAGGTAAGCACCTCGCTAAACCCCCAGCCACTTCAAAACACATGACAATAGCCAGATTTCCTCCCAATTTGCTTGCAGAGAAAGAGCCCAGAAGCTTTTCAGGGGCTTCTGAATAGTCTGGCTAATTCAGGCACAATCCAGGCCTGACCCCCCATTTCCCCTTTGCTCCTTGGGCCCTATTTAGGTACCCCTGACTTTGCCTAATTCAAGAACAATCCCTGCTGGTTTTCATAAGCTTGCCAGGGACCGCAAATATGTCCACTTACGAGTGTGTGAGCGCCCATGCGTGCATGCGTTTTAAGTGTGAATAAGGAGAACCAGACCTTGCAGAAGCATGGAGGTAAACAAGTGTGTGCATATGAGTGCACGTGTGTATGCATGCATCTCTTCTCTCTGACTATCTTCCCACACTACTGAGGTTTGACCAATTTCTGATTTACCACTTTTTTTTTGCTGCTTGACACTCCATAATGCCCCTAATCAACCTCCCCAGTGGCAGGCAGTAGATTTCCCGACTCTGCATGTTAATATGTTCCTCTTTAAAGCCACTTTCCAAGCCACTGTATTGCTATTAAAGCAATCAAGACCCTTCCTCGTCAGGTCAAGTACAGCTAAGCAACTCCGAGGAAACAGATTCCAATTGTGCTGAAGAACCTTGCAAGTAGATCCTACAAATATCAGTTGGAAAGAGGTAAAAATAAGAGAAAAAATGTAGGTTTCTCAGACGTATTTTCATGGCTTGGTGTTGCTATTAACCACAAACCCTTTAAACGCTCAGGTATGGAACACAGGGTCGGTGTTCCATTAATATGGAACTATTATGTAAGTTAGCAGGTATGAGAATGAGGAATTCAAGGGCGGGGCCGGTTACAAGAGTTTGCAGTGAAGGGAAATGCGGAGTAAAAGGAGAGCAATGTGAAGAAAGTGCACAAGAAAAAGCAAAGGGAGACTGTGAGATCACACGAGGAAGCACAAGCAGAAAGGAAAGACAAAACAAGAAAAAACGTTTATCGTTTACAGCAACTTCAGTTCCAGGGCGCGTTGCTTTACAGCATGCAAAGATCGGTTTTCTGATGCCCATTCAGGAGTTGTGCATGGCCGCCCTGCACGGGATACAGTGACCGGGGGGAAGAGGGAGGAGGGTTTATCTTGAAATGTGATGGCCGAAGGGGAAGAAGACTATTGAAGGTGTGCTGGTGAAGGAGTTTGCTGGTAAAACTCAATAGCCGTCCATCTCAAAAATCATAGGGATTTTACCAGATTTTGGCAGAATCCACCCTGGCCTCAAGCCCTAAGAATTCCCAACGCGGCTGGACAAGGACGATTTCCTCCTGACATACCCCAAGAGAACACTTTACCAGGAATGTTATACTGTACCTCTTATATTTTTACAAAGACTGGACAAGCATCTGTGATATAAATGAACACTTTTGCAAACGGGGGAAATCAATTGCAAAACTAAAATAGTGACAGCCTATATGTTTGTAATCTAAAAGGTGAATTTTCGTGTTAAAAAAAAACCAAAATAAACTGGAGGTAGTATGTTAGGGAAATGCACATTCAGTCAAGTGTGAATTCATTCAGTCAGTGGTGCAACAAAATGACTCCCGGTTCCTGTTTAAGTGCTGTGTATAATATGCAGAGTGCAGAACAATGGTAGCTTAAGTTTGTGGGCTAAGGCAGTGAAAGGATATGCCCTACTAACTACATCGACCCCTCTGTCCTCAGTCTGGCTACGAGCCATGTCAAGTGCCCGCCCTAAACAGACTTGATTTCCTGATTCACTATCACAGTCCTATAATACAATCCTTCACAAGCTGTTCTTGTGTGTTGCAGATTTTAGAAGAATCCTCTGAATATTTTTTTTTCACATATTAAAATGTATGTACATTCAAAGTCAGAGAGACGGAATCCAATTATATTCAGGACAGAACAGATTTTAAGGAAATGAATTATTAAAATCCCTCAGGCAATACATATCGAAAGGAAACTTTCTTTCAAAATAGCAGGATATGATGTTCTCACCTTTAACACCAATGAAAAATGAGTATGTATTTCAGTTATTATTCCTCATTGATGTAACCCGTCTAATCTAGACAGCCAAGACTTTTCTCTGACTTTACACACAATATGGCCCTACTTTACTGACAATCGGCTTCAGGAACCCATCTCAACTGTCCAGGAAAGAGAGATTAAAAAAAAAAGGTGGAGGGAGACAATTTGGTCATTCAGTTTGAAAGAGGGCCTTCCAAAAAGAGAGAGAGAGAGAGAGAGAGAGAGAGAGAAAAGAAAAGAAAAGCAAGACAGAAAAGAAAACGAGAGAAAGAAAAAAACTCTGAGACACTCTATATCCAAAATCCTCTCTCAGGGCCATCATGTGAAGAATTCCCTCTCTCCTCCCCTCCCTTTCTCCCTCCCCTCCCTCTCTTCTTCTCTCTGTTTTTTAATAAAGCTGTTTGGTTGTCAGGTTCTTTTCAGGCACGGACCCCCAGCCATGTGAAAAGTTAATCCCTGTGTGTCTGTGCACAGGCTCCCATCTCCCTGGGAACCCCCCGCACTCGGGCAGGCTCAAGGACGACCCTGACAAGGCAGGAGTGGGCGGCCCGAGACTGGGCCGGCCACTTGAGCCCAGGGGCCTCTTTGAGCCACTTCTGGGCCCGTCTCCCTCCTTTCACCGGCGCTTTTCGATGGGACGGCCTGATGGACAGTGGGATTTTGGATTTACATCTTCAAGTGCTCATCAAGTTGAAGTATGACAGAGGCGAAAAATAGAGCTTTTAGTGCAACACCCCCCCCAGCCTTGTCCCACCTTCCACTCTTCTCTCTGCATCCTTTACTTGTTTGTCACATAATGCAGGGAAATTTCAGTTTATCAGAACATTAACTTAACTCTGTATTATCTTAAACTGTAATGTCTTAAATTATCTTACAACTTGAAATAGAATCTATAAAAAAAAAAAAATTAAAAAAAAAAATATATATATATGTATTTGATTGATGCAGTGCAGCTGCTCAACTCGTTCACTGTTAACTTCCATTCAGTTCCGTGCCACCCTTCAACATATAGTTGACCAGTGGGAAGAGACTGTATGAGGGAGAACACTATGATATCTTGGCATATACTTCTGCAGGGCTTCTACTTTAAGCTTAAACACGAGACACTCCCCTTGATGAACAGAGGGATTCAGAGATAGAATTAAGGAACAGGAAGGAGATGGGGTGGAGGCAGGGTGCAAAAACTTGGAGTTACAGGAAACAGAAGCTACAGATGGAAAATTATAGGACATCCGACTTCAAGGATAATGAGCTTTAGATATAGTCCTTGACCTAAACTTCAGTCATTTCATTACTATATTTAAATTCAACTTAACTGTTCCTTCCCCCAAGCCTAACACTCACTGTAGCCTTAACCCTAACCTCACCCCAAAACCATCTTAACCCTGATCCTAGCCCTAACCTTAACATTGTTGATCATCAAAATAAGGTGAGATTTTATAGATAGGCAAAAGAGCACATAGGAGTGTGACTATTTGTTTTATTGCTGAGGTTCTGAGGTAAAAATACTCGGCAGAACTCGGAGTAGTGGCTGTCCAGTGGAGAGATGTTGCCTCCTTTATGAAAAGTAATGGATTCCTCAGTTGTGCGCTCTTGCTTGGACGGTCTGCTAGCATGTCAGAGCACAGTGGCTGGAGTTAAGAGTGGCACTGCAGAGTCAGCCAGGGGCAGCCAGGCATCCAAATCCTCTCTCTCCTCTTCTGTCTTTTCATGCTGTCTGTTTCTTCTCTCTCTCTCTCTCTCTCTCGCTCTCTCTCTCTCTCTCTCTCCGTAGCTGCTCACTCATCCTGCCTCTAACGCCCTCCCAGGCCTGTGAGCCACAGAAATTAGTTTTGGGGGAAACAAGTGCGATTGGGTCTGTAAAGGTCAGGGCGGACTTTGTTCCGTCTGAGGGTTTATCTAAACTACAGCTGCGTGGGACAATGAGCCGGTGGTGGCCGACAGAAACCCAAGCTGTGCAGACTAAATTACTGCACTGATAAGGC
>JBBPCX010000016.1:4148690-4162659 GCA_037974365.1 Hydrocynus forskahlii
TTCTGTTAATTAATGAAATTACATATGCTGCACAGACTGAAAGAAGATAATGTAGATTTTTCTGTTTTGATTTTCAATATTTCGTTTATGTTTTGCAGGGGGAATATGGGGGGAATTATATGAGAAACAATACTTATCTTAGTAATTAAAACAATTATTAGGGCTTTGACCATATAGAAAAAAATGACCTAAAAATGACCTACATATATGTATAGTATTTTTTTCTATTTTGACACACCCTTAATAATTGTGTGTATACACACACACACACACACACACACACATATATATATATATATATGTATATATAAATGTACAATTATTAAGGGTGTGACAATTTAGAAAAAATTACTATACATATATGTGGATTGTTAGTGCCACCATAACCAAGACAGAACTACAGTTCCCTTCTCTAATTGTTTACAGATAGATACACAAACAGATCAGACAGAATACTGTGTATTCTGCCAAAACAGCTCTGACACATCAAGGCATGGATTAATTCGAAATCTGTTCCCAGAGAGTTACGTTTTGGATCATATATTGATACAAAACTGATACAGAATAAACATGGAGCTTCTGTGTTTAGCTAATAAATTCAGCTGGTAATTATGACCTATGGTAGACAACAGTTCTGAATATAATTCTGAGAACCCTTTTGTACATGTATCTCCAGCAAAATTGTTTTTGTTTTATTGAAGTCAGTGATTCCAAACTTTTGAATGGTAATTCCAAACTTTTTTCTCTGTTACTTACCTCCCATCCATAAGTGGTTTCTTTGACTGTGGCACTCTGCAGTCCGTTGTATGGTCCGAAACGTTCACCCATCCCAATTCTGGTTTTGGCCCAGATTCCTAGGCCAGCCCCTGGGACGGAGGACTCACGCAGCTCCAGGTTGGAGGGGATAGGAATGTCATCGGGAATGTAGACAGGCACCTCGTAGGGCGAACCCTCTTTAGGGGTGAAGTCCTCGTTGTTGGGCTGGGGAGAGGCAGGCCCCACAGCAATTGGGGACATGATGCTGTCTTCGGTCTCCTCTTCAGCACTCTCGCCCGCCGCAGGGTTGAGCTCTGTGTCGTACATGCTTTCTACTGTCTCGCTGTCATCTGAAACAGTAAAACAAGGAGAGTCACGGTATCGGCAGGGTATTATTTATAAAATAATTCTTTTCCTGCTTTCTGTCAGCTATCACCAGCAGTTATGAAAACACATGACATCATTTGATATTAATAATTTCTCACTGGCAGCTCATCGAAAAAAGTGGAGAAATTCTTGCTTTTTTGGAAATTCTGCAATTTTCAAGTTCATCTTTGAGTAAATCCCTGTCACTCTAATATTAGCACCGCTGCCACAGACAAAAACTGAAACCGCCTCTTCTCCTTTCCACTTCAGCTTCAAATGTCACCACACCAAACATTAGTCGCTTTGCACTTTTGACACCACTCTTGTCATTAGGGAGATGCTTGTGGGGTCACATCTTGATTGGCTTTCGTCAGTCCCTGAAGATGCAAAACCTGAGCTCTTTGAAAAGACTCTCGGTTACCACGCCACCTCAGACCGCTCCAGCCTAACGAGACCGCTGCTGGGTTTGTTCCATTCACTCACGGCCTCTACCATTTCCTGTCTGATCATCTTACAGATAATAAGACCCAATGACCCTGTGGTCTGACGCCACCGCCAGCCATCCTCATCCTCTCCCGTAGTCACCTATGTTTATTGTCATTCCATGCCTGACAGAGTAATTGTGGTGCTTAGCCATTGTGGTTAAAGATGGTAAGTGGCTGACGACTAAGAGCAGGAGCTGTGCAGATGCTCGTGATACCCTAGAGATCCCTTCTAGAGTTGTCCTGCTGCTAGCAGTGCTAAAAAAACACAAAATACGAGCCATGTTTTGAGAAGGAACATGAAGTAACTGTGTAATTCAGAGATTCGACAGATTCTAAGGATTCAAAGGCACCGTCTTACAAGGCTTGGCCGCCGCCATTCGGCTGCATTACTATAACTGTGGATGGAGTGGTGGGGGTGGGGTGGGGTGGGGGTGGGGGGCTAGAGGGTGCCATGCAATGCAATAGTCACTTTCCTTTATCTCCATGACAACAACCATGCCACCGCACACACATGGACTCACATGGTGTAATTTGTAGAAGCACCACTGCAGTTTGCTATCCAAACACAGGACCGACAATCAGGGCTAACTAGGCCACAATTACGCCAGGAGTGCCTCCAATCAGCCAGACTCAGCCCCCTGTGAGCACTGCCAAATACACAACTTTATGGTTCAGAACTGTTTCCTTTCAAATTCAAATGCTATTTACTCGTCAGCAACACAAACCAAGCTGTGAAAAAAAGCAGTCGTTCCCAAGCATGACTAAGGTGAACCGGTTAGGTTAATGATTTTCATTTCGAAGGCTTTTCCGGTCAATTTCACATACAGACAAATTCCGCTGTAAACAGGAGCAAAACAGCATGAAGCATGTACAGTGAAGCGAGCGAGAATTTATTCTTTCCAAACCGTGCTCTGGGAAAACTTAGTAAGCGGAGTTGAAGGAACCAAATACGCAAAGACGTGTGTTCTATTAGACCAAATAGTTCTACCGCTCCCTGTGGATTTTTTTGCTTATAAAAAATGTAACGGTCAGGGAATCAACTGACACGTAACTGAAGATGTAAAAGTGAAATGTGAACACTGGTGACAAAGCCCCTCAAACTCAAACTCGACGGTGCTGAGAGGTCCAGGGAATTTGTCTTATTAAAAAAAAAAGAGCAAAAAAAACGGGCAATAAAAAAAAGAAGCACAAATGCTTTTAAAACAGATCCTGCGTCATCCTGTGATTTTGAGGGCAAAGAAACGTTTTACCAATTTCTTTAATGATCAGACTTCATTGGAGTCTCAGACCAGCCAGGCAATTAACTGAAGAACATGTGGCCCAGTAGTAGCTTCCCCTTTTCACAGATCAATTAAAGTTTTATAGCCACAGCCTATCTGGTGCTGTTTGCAAGAATCAAAAGTGTTTTCAAAACCATTAAAACGTTTTCTCCCCCTCCCTCCTCCTTTTTGGCATCTGACCCGTCAAGTACAATTTTCAACAAGCAAAGACAGGGTTGGAAAATCTATTAAACACTCCAGTTAAAGTGGCCTACAGAAACACACACTTACACAGACACACATACACACTCATAACTCGACTTAAAGTGAGCAATTGAAATTATATATTCAAGCGATCAAAATGTAATGTACAAAACACTGTGCTAGATGAAGGGACTGTCGACACTGTAAGGATGAAAAACGCAAAGCCATTTACAAGCTCTTGTGGCTGAGCATTACGAACATGTGTCTGAGACTGCTTTCACACCACTGGGATGAGAACAGAAATGAGGATGATGGAATTCCTGTCTCACGCTCTGTATATAGTCATAACTATCTTGTAGCGATGTGTCCTTCTCAGGACGGTTCTCCATTGTATCTTTGATATGGTAACTTTATAGGAAGAAGGGACAAAAAGTTCATGTACAATTCATGGATTTTTTTTCATTTCAAAGTTATTTGGACAGTTTTTGTTGGCCTGTTCACATATTGTACAGGGCAGTCTTCAAAACGTCGTCTTCTGATTCAAACTTACACCCTCTTCTTGGTGTTTTTCTTGCCACTCAGGACCCACATTTCTGTTTCTTGATGACAAGGAAAAGGACAATAGTGAGGAAAGTGGAGGAAAAAAAACAGCTGACACTTTGAACTCATGGCCTGAGCAGCTTTGGCAGGGGTTTCTGTATTGGACTATGTGATGTTAGCACTGTCTCCCAGGGGCATTTTGGGTGGGTGGGCGTGCAAGAAACAGATAGTACCTTCCTCTGTGCCTCTCCATGTTTTCTCTCTCGCTCATACTGAACTATTTATCCTGATTACACTGGGCCGCCATCATTAATTCGCACCTTGGGGGTCCTGCTCCCCTCCAAGCTCAGCCCACAATGAGACGCTTGTTCGTCTTTGTTATTCCACTGGAAAACTACTGTATGACCTGGGCCATGACATGAAGGCATCAGATTTATTTGATCATAAAGGCATCGCTGTAAAACAGGCTTTTGTTAGTGTGGGCCTGACCAGAGGACAGGGAAGATACTGACACATGCAATGCAGACGTTTCCATGTCTCCTACCTTCTAGAGGTGCTGGAAAGGTCCTGTGTCCAATAAATCAACACCCAATGTTTTAAAAACTGTCCTCTTTCATTTCCTTATGTGTAAATCCTAGGCTAAGGGGAACAGCATTCTAAATGTTGGACATATAATCACCAATTAAACTAACACATTTATTTCACACTCACAGTACACTACACTGCATGCAGTAGTTGCAGAGTAATTTATAGAATTTACTGGATACCAAGTCTTTAAGCTAATAACTGAATAATAAGCATGAATGATAAAGTGCTAGGGGTGAATTTAGAACAATGAGAAAAATGAGGCATATTTCAGGAGGCATGCACATTACGTTTTAGTGCACTCACAGCTTGGCGCGCACTGGCGTAGTTTCCTCTCAGCGTGCCTGACTGAGGCCATCCCTGTTCTCTCATGTTTGCGGATTCCCTGCGCTAAATGGGATGTGAAGAGAAGGGATCCTACTCTCAAATAAATGGTCCGTTCTCCGAGGCTCTCACTGTCAGTAAAATGTCTGGTCCAGGGTCACCACTAAACTGCTCTCTATATCATTACCATTACATTTCAAACCACAGTTCCTTCTTTGTTAGCCTGATTCCACTGATGGGATCAGTGATCAGAGCATGGCAGACACCACAGCTAATCATGAGCTCAAACTGCCCTTGTCTTTTTATAGGTTTACGGTAAGTTACCGCACTCTGCATCGGTTCTTCCCCTTCTCTTTTTGGATGGTATGTCAACGCCAAGCAACTTCCATGACAAGAGGTATGTGTGGAACACAAAAAAGGAAAAGAAATGAAAGGCCAAATGGCCAAATAAGGGAAAATGCAGCCCTGTTTCTGTTGAAAGAGGCTCTTATGACAGAAAAGAAAAATGACCAAAGTTTGAGCAACAACTTCAAAACAGCTCTGGTAGCAGCACTGACCAAAGAGGAATTCTAAGGTGCCATGCAGCCTGGTGCTGTGCTCGTGCGCTCAATAATCCAGAAATATGTTCCCACTTACAGTATTATGGCCATCATTAGAGCCACAAAGGGAAACTCTTTACCTGTTCTGCTTTAATCAAAGCTTTGATGATTTTATCTGGACCCAGAACTCGACTCGCATTTAATACGAGGAGAAAAAGAAAAGATGCCTGGCAGTAAAAATCAAACGCGCACATATATGAGGAGAGGAGGGTATGAAAATGTGTGATCTTTTCCATGGCACCACGGCTCTTTCATTGACGCAAGAAATGTGTGTGAAAACAGGGCGCGAGGGACAGTCCTCTGCGTTGCCGAATATGCTTTCCAGAAAAACCTGCGCTGCTTCCCCTTGTAAAAGCAGCAGGGATCGTTTCCAAGTAACACTTAAAGTAGCAATATTGCCTCTCCAGTAAGATGTGTGCCATGGGGCAGACTGAAACCAGGGGAGTTCCCTCATGCCTGTGCAAGAGGTGCTTCAACCCACTTTCATTGTTTCTGACGCTTCTTTCGGCACGGGCTGAAACGTGTGAGGTGGGAGAATAGATATAACCTCATAAACACAGGCTATACACACAAACACACACACACACACTCGCACACACACAGTGTCTGTGTATACACTGCCCAGGCCAGTGCAAACTTGGAGTGTGTGCGGCCTCTCCCCACCTCATCTGCTAGAGGAAGACAAACTGGCTGAAGAAAGTGCTAAAGGAACTGACCTTGACCACTGCGGCTGCTTGAACAGTCAATACACAATGACTGCTAAAGGCAGAGTCATCCAGCCGGCCCAGCAGCGCCGGACGCTGTGCCAGCACTGTGTGAGCTCCATCTGAGCTGAAAATGAATGTCAGAGCCTTCACAATGAACCAAAGCAGCTTAATTTGTTACTGTCTATCGTAGCGTCTTTTCTATCTAGTATAGTTATCAAGAGCTTCAGGAAGGGGGGTGGGTGACATTATTAACAACATTTCTCTATTGATTAGTGGCATCCACTTCAGCAAATGAAAATGGTTCCAGTTCATATACCACAGTGTTATGATGATGGTTTTAAATAACGTAGCGGAGTGCCAGGGGAAAAAAAAAACAAAAGCTGGCGGCGAAGGCATTTTGTTAAAGCTAGCTGCAGGATAGCTCTGTTCAAGGTGCTGTGATCCATGGCAAGATCTGTAACACCTTTTGCATTTAATAGATGCCTGTAATTAGAAGGCTTGAAGAGCCCCCACACCTGGCTTTACAAAGCCTGATCAGTTGCCACAATCATATGAAGGCCTGTAGAAGTGAGACTGTATGTCTATGTGTGCATGCGTGTGTGTGTGTGTGTGTGTGTGTGTGTGTGTGTGTGAGAAAGAGAGAGAGAGAGAGAGACGGAGAGCATGTGCTGCTCCTGTCAGGCCCCTGATTGCCATTCTAGTCTGCCGCTCTCCCTGGGGAGCAGCACAAGGCCTTCCACAGACATTTATTAACACGACAGATTAATAGCTCTGGGGGAAAGACATTTTCAGAAACATGATAAATATTAATAATAATCAATACTAACTTACATTTGCCAAATTGAGTCACAAACATCACCCAGGGAAGGGGAGGGGGGAAAGAGGCAGCTGGGAGAGATAGAGACAGAGACAGAATGAGAGAGAGAGAGAGAGAGAGACAGAGAGAGAGCAGCAGCAGCAGCAGTGAGTTAGTTTGCTAATAAGTGCCAGAGGGCTCCAGTCTGCGCAATGACAGAGCAGCAAATGCTACACACACACTGAAAAGAGTGGCTGCAAATTGGTCTACAGATTCAACTGGCCTTGGATGTATGTCTTTGATGTTTATAAAATAATACTTAAAAATAACATTGCACTTTCAGTCATGGAGAAATGGGGAAATGTCACTTTGCAGTGAAGCAAAAAAAGCTTTTATTTTATTTATGCAGGACATTTCCTTTCATGCAGCAAACACTGCCCCAAAGCAGCTTTTTAGAAATTTGGGCTCGGGACCCCAAAGGGGAAGGCTGAAGACAGCAGTGGCAGGGGAGTATTATGGTGGAACCTTGAACCAGATAAATATTTTTATTAATCAGTCTGATAATTAATATTCATCCAAAATGCACAACGCAGACACAAGCATCGGAGTTCTACTGCATGCGATGCCCAGGGAGCCTTTTACGCTGTGCCCGACTTTCTGCACCGTTTAGCTGCGTAAGGAAAAGTCACTGAAGTGAGTGATCCACTTCATCACTACTCCATCATGAAAAACCCTCTCTTTTTTTTTACCTGTGCTATGACTAGGGTTCACCTCTTTCACTTCCTCTCTCCCTCTCTCCCTCTCTTCCCCCCCCCCTCTATCCTCTTCGCGTCTCTGCCGTTCCTGTGTTTCACTGGGCACATTACCATTTTAGCCTCGGGCTGCGAGAGCGGCCTCACCGCGGCCGGACCAGTGACAGCTTATTCGGGAACAAATTCAACCTTTCCCCCTCCTTCCTCCCTTCCCTCCACTCTCCGGCCTCCCTCCATAAGAATTCAAATTTGTTTGCACTTCCCGAACGCACTCTGAGGAAACGGTGGCCCTCGGATTTAATTGCAGGGCCTACACAGCCCTCTCTCTGTGGAAAAGGAGTCGGGGGTGGACGAGGACTGCCCAGAACTGTAACTGAACACTTGTAAGCAAGCATTTTGGTGAAGTTACGAAAGGAACTACAGCCAGGACACTGCATAAAACTAACTGTGCACTGTGCACAGAAGCCTGGCCTTCGTTGGTGTTTGTCCACAGTTACTGCGTTTGAAGGAATAGTTTGGCCAAAAAACATATTTACACAACTTTCCCTTAACCCAAATGTGGCCAGTCAAGAGATGTTTGGTGTTTTGCTTCTGAGCTACAAGGCTAATGAAGTTACCAAGTAATGAAATTTTAAATAGTAGCAGCCATCTTTATTTTTGTTTTAATTTTGTCTATTTTTGTAGACAGTAGTATGTTAAACAGTGTCAAAATAAAAACAACTACAAGTCTGACGTTACAGCTTCACACAGTTTAAAGTTATTATGCTATGATTTTTTTTTTACATTAATTGGTGGTCCCACTTCTGTTATTTGCTAGTTTAAGACGACAAACACTGATCATTCTTTGCCAAACTGTCCATTTAAACATGAACCCCAGTATCGTAAAAGAAGCTGTTTGGTTATGTGCGTGCTGCATGTCTGAGGCACACACATAGCCTCTCATTCGCTACCGTTACGTCTGAGCAACCGGCACTGTCGTGGTGGCTCCTGTATTAAAACAGCTTCATTTAGCGACCCACTGGGAATTACAGCATGAGGGAGAGGGAGAGGAGAGGAAAAATGCATTCGTTTTTATTAGCAGGAAAAGCCATTGGTTTGGCCTGCAACAGTATCTGAGCGGGGGAAATGATTTTCACCTCTGGCACGGGGAGCACTCCCCAGCTATACATCACCCGATTACTCCTCGACTGGCCCCGGTCTTAGTCATTAGCCAGTGAATTAACGACAATCCACCATGCTATTAATCACACTGACAAAAGTGTTAGCATGCCACTGACCTGCTGCCACACGGGGACGTGAGGAAAGGGGGGTTGTTAGAGAGAAGGATCAGGAGGGAGAGAGAGAGAGTGAGGGGACAGAGTAAATTGGGGTAGAGGGGGGGGGGGCAAAGGTACAGTGTGGAAGAGCTGGTAAACAGCATGCCTTCAGCACTGCAGAGGCAAAGTAACAACTAAGACTTGAAATGGAAACAAAAAAAACCCTAAAGGTTGAATGAAATGGTGGATGTGGATGAAGCAGTGGACTCTGCACTACGATCGACTGAGCACTCGCACATGACAATCCCATGATCGCTTAACACAAAATTCTTCCTGATTTGTTTAAGTGTGTTTTGTATGGGATTTTCATAATACTGACTGACTGACTAGAATGTGCTGCCCTAGGCCATTTGAAGGCATATGACATTTTGCACTGTTTTCTTCATTTTCTGATTTAAACAAACACTGGAAGCTATGAGGCAATTTCAAGCATTCACACTGTTGACATATACGTATATACACAATGGGATTTTTGTGATGGAACTTTTCTTTTCAGTGATGCTCACAACTTCAGTCCCTAGAGCTCCCTCTTGAGGAGTTCAATGTTCAGACTCCAGAACACGGCTTTATAAGAGCCTGCGTATTGCCTGTTTGTCACTTGCAAAGTCATCAGTAAACCAACTCACAGGGAATGTAATTTTTAAGTGAGGATTATTTAAGTTCATCAAGTAATCATGAATGCCTTCGTGTTAACATTTCATCACGGGTAGACCAGCGGACGTTTCGAAAGTTTTCAGTATAATTTCTAAAGTTAAGAGCATTTTATCACTCCCATTATGTAGGTTTCAGAGACACAAGTATTTTATGACAGTAACGAGATACTTCAATTACAATACAATAATAAAGCACTTTTCTTATCAGTGTGTAGACATCATGCAGTCCATATAGGAAAGTAGGGTGCCTAAAGTATTAGAGTAAAATGTCTTCATTCAGTCTGGTCTGTGTGGACTCGGCCGAACAGGTCAAGTGAATTAGGAGAGGTCACTAAATAAGCTGGCCGCAGCACTGGGCTGGCTAATCACGCTGTTCTGGCTCATTGAGCAGTCAGACCCGAGCTAAAGGAGTGCAGGCCAGGGGCTGAACGTCGATGCAAAGAAGTGGCAGAGGAGCATTTTGAACAGAACAGACTCTTGGTGAAATCATTTCTTTATGGCCTTTGCCTGCTCAGATTTCACCTCATCATCTCTCTCACCCCTAGCCCCTCAGTCGTACATACTCTACACCTCTCTCTCTCCTCTCTCGCACTCTCTCCCACTCTTTCTTATAGGAGCCTGGCCTGGCATTCATAAATCACTAATCCAGCTGAGGATGACATTTATGGAGAAGTGACCACTCTCTGGAAAGGCGGCTACATGAAATGTCACACGGAGGGAGACTCTTATAGCTGAGAGATAGAGAACCTGCTTTATTCATTACACTCGTCCCGCACTGCAGGCCAGTGAAGCTAATAAATGATACAATAAAAGGAACAAGGATTCCATGGTGTGGGAGAAACCTTCAGTAATCGGAAGCCAGAGGCCGGAAACATAACTAGACCGGACTGAAGTCTAGTCACTGCTGTACAGACGACTGAAAAAACCCAGAAAAACTTTTTCACACACTCGTTTTAGCAGAAGATGCTCATTGACAGAAACAGTAGCCTGCTATCAGCATAAACTCCTTGTGACAATGCTGGTAAATGGGTAAATTAGCTGACCTTATTGTTTTCCTTTAAGTAACTGTAAGAACACCAAAAAATGTGACCAAATCCATGTGCTGTGTATTGGTTTAAACCCAACAGCCAACCAACCAGTAACAACCGACGATTCTAACAAGCAAACGACTTTGCTTCACAGTATCCCCCCAGCATCATTTGTTTCATTTACTTGCCCAGTAAATGTTTCATTAGGTGAAAAAGCAGACTGGAAAAGAAAAATTCCTGGGTCCACCATATTAATCAAATGTCAGGTTGTATTAGACAGCTATTATGTGCATATATTGTGTTCTGTTTCGAGCATAGTTAATCCACTTACAATCAAGCCTGGTTAAACTTAATCCAGTCTAGGTTCTCTGAGTGTCAGAACTCACTATGGTAAATATGATCCTCCCCTCCAGCTGAAAGGCCTACATGGCTGCAGAGGTGAAAGAGTTTGTCAGTAGCAGTAGCAAAGAAAGGTGCAGTTGGGTAAATTGCTTTCACCTACCCTCCATCATGTGCTTTGGCAGCTACTTGTGAGAATCTACTTAGATGTTATAAGTTTTGTACAACATTAAGCTGCAATACATTAATGCTTGTAATAAAAATGCTGAATGTTGAAATAGACACATTTGGCTAAAAACCAAATGTCAAACCTGTAACATGTTAAACACCATCTCTAGCACACTTGTATATAATATCTTCAGTTCGTATATTTTATACTAGAATTTCATATGCCTTCAATGGAACACATGACTATAAACCCGCTGATCCTGATATCAAACACCCTTGTTTTCCTTACTACTCAGCATTTCTTTGGGACAATAACAATTGGATAGTCAATAAATCTATCAATCTATTTCGATTTTCACTGCTGTCTACCAAGAGGGCAAAGCTCTTGGCATTAAGACGTGCGCCACAGAGGAAGCCATCTTGTTGTAAGGCGGGAAGGAAGCAGGGAAACAGATGCATCGGCACGGTGAATGGTAACAAGTGCATTCAAGAACAATGCAGTCGGTTCTCCAGCAGAACAGACCTGAGAACCAGTCCGGGCAACAATCAGCGGCCACACAATGCTGTATACACTCCCGCCAAACAATGGGTCTGGCCCAAAGAATTCTGGGAAAGGGGGTCTGGCCTGCTTCTCCGACAGGAGGCCGACCTGATGGGCTGCCCACGCTGTCAGCCGCCTGAGACTGCATGGTGCCACAGGAGTGCTGAGGATCAAAACAGGGTTTGGACCATTTTAGAAAAGGTTGTACAGGTCTGAAATATACCTATAGACCCCAAATTCCAACACCGTGCAATAAGCACTCACTGCAAAAATACATTTGATTTCAAAGAGTATCTGATACAGTTCAGTCATAATCTGCTTTGAAGACACAGATGTCTTCTATGGGAACACGCAGAAACTATCTGAGCTATAGTTTACAGCAGGAAGAGGCAAAGTGCAGCACATTATCAAGATAGCGAATGTACTATTATTAGCCATCAGTCTTCACAGACTGATAGCCTACATTTTTTTACTGGGCCTCATAAATGTATGCAGACCCTAATAAGGTTTGAGAAAAGTCTTTCATGTGGGCGAGAGCCTTTATTTATACACGAAGAAGCTTCACCTTGTGGACTAAACTATTGAACTAATTCTGTACTACAGTTGTTGTCAATCACAGAAAATTCATGTTGTTGTGGTCCACTGATATCTACATGTTAGTCCTGTCAGCCCACTGCCTGTGCCTGATTCGCATTAAGCCTTTCACACATGCACTACAACTCCAGCTTATACAAATGTCTAAATTACCCAGATCGGACATTAAACGTACTTTACCCTTTTATAGGAACAGAGCATATTTGAGCCCATAACACTTACATTTCTTTATGGACAATATGATGCATTTTGAGATTTCTAACTTAACAAGATGCATTTTTTCCTGAGCCAGATGCTACTTTTTTTCTTTTGCACTATTTTTTAACCACTCTGTCGGTTTAATCTGTTTAAAATGACATTTAAGTGTTGGAAAGGATCATATAGGGCGAGCACAGAGACCTGTACAATGTTCTGTCTTTAAAGCCTAATGATGCAACATACTGCTACACTTAATTACCATAGAGAGGCTGGGAGGATGTGACTTTATTGGCTGCGAGGCTCCCTCGTTGTTGTCCTGGCTCTTCGCTCGCTGACATAAATAATGTCTTTTTAAACCTGAGGGAGATGAACTGCTTAGAGAAAAGAGGGGGTGGCTGGCCCAGACACAATTTTCCCGTTTCAAGCGCTGGCGAATTGAGGCGAATTCCAGATAATTGGCTAGTAATTAGGGAGGTCGTCAGGTCGATTTGGGAACAAATGGCGCTGTTTAACGGAGGTGGTCTCCTCCGTAATCTGAGCCGACCCCCCTCTTTTGTCTTCGTTATCTGTGGCTCTCCTCGCTGTGTGACATCCCAAATAACAGCCCTCTCTCTCCAGGGACAGACACAAGGAGAGGGACACTACTCATGAAAAGGACAGTCCAAGCACAGTGTGGACACACTCTCTCTATATTAGTGTGTGCGTGTGTGTGAGTGTGTGTGTGAGTGTGTGTCTATGCATGTGTATGTCTCTTTTTCCTCATACAGTCTTTATTCTCTCTTTCACTCCTTTATTCTCTCTTTCCCTCGTACTCTAAATGTTTTCTCTCTCTCTCTCTCTCTCTCCGCTGTTGTGCTGCTGTAAGTGCAGAGAGGTCAGTTTGAGCACGGACTGAATAAAATGCCTCCTGTCCCACTGGGAGGTGTGTGACTGGGGGGGAGGGTACCAGGTAACCATCGCCTCTGAACCACAGTGCAAGAAGAGAGGAGTGAGGAAAGTAGCTCAGGCCCACAGTGTAAGCCATTAGCAGGAGCCGGGGGGACCCCCAGTGTCTGTGTGCACTGTTCCATTTCTTGTAACACTTTCAAAGGGAAAGAGGATGTTTTCATGTGTCTTTGTGCTTTGTTTGGACAGAACGGCAAAAAACGAAGAAAATAACACCACTAAACCGAATATCCAGAATCATGAGGCAGACGAGACTCGTTCTAAATTACACCATTGTGTCATTGTGTGAAATAAAATACCAAATATAGTATTGCAGCATAGCTTACAGTATCTCTGTGGTATATTAGCCTGGATTTGTAGTATGATATGTCAGTCTGGGTCTAAAATATCAGTGTGTGGTTGGAGCATTAGATTGGGACATGATAAAGCAAATATTACGCTTTTACAGCACTGAAGGTCTAAAATAAAAAATAAAAATGCAAACATATTTATGCAAGGCAAACTTTAGTGGCATTGAAACATGTATCAAATCAAGACAGTACCACATAATATCAAATACTATATTACCGAATCATTACCTCTGCAGATTACAACAATGATTGTTATGATTGTTAATCTACATAAAATATAACTTAAAATAAAAAAAATAATAATCAGGGAAGGACTTCAAACAATGGCCTTCAAGTGCTCTTAATTAAGACAATAGTGGTCATCTATCATGCAATTGCCTATCCTTCATGCAAAAACTGTCATTTCCTGCAGACTAATATTGCCTCATCTGTGTGTGTGTGTGTGTGTGTGTGTGTGTGTGTGT
>JBBPCX010000016.1:4162759-4191780 GCA_037974365.1 Hydrocynus forskahlii
ATGCAAAAACTGTCATTTCCTGCAGACTAATATTGCCTCATCTGTGTGTGTGTGTGTGTGTGTGTGTGTGTGTGTGTCTGTGTATTTGTAACCTTGTCCATTCATTACCCCCCCCCCTTTTTTTTTTGCTTCCTGCTGCTTTTGTGTGTTTGGGTCAAGCTTTGATTCAACACAGACTCCTATTTGATCATCTGCTTCCCATCTAATTAAGTTGTTTTGTCTCTGCTTAATAGATTGGAGGACAGTGTCACAGATGAGCCGCTTGAGTCATAGAGGAAAGGGCCGAACAGGACAGGGCGGCGGACGGACAAATAAAGCCTATCAAAACATTCCACAGCACAAACAAACAACAGCTCACATTCACCGCCAACAAACACAGCTACTCCTGCGCACTCTGCTGCAGAACAAGCTCTTCTACCCCAGCCAGAGGCTGCAGACATTACTCGCTAATGTTTCGTGTGTTTTGAAAAAGGTAAAATACCTTTTGGAACATATCATGATAATGGTTGTGCACAACGGACTCAACTTTTGTGGAAAAATGGAAGCATGGAAAACATAATGAGGGCAGTGATCAATGTTTCAAGCTCGATCTTTTTTACTGCTCATTTAAAAGTCTAAACGGTGTTATTGTAACATCCTACAACAGAGAAAACACATATGCGAACGACCTTGATGAAAGCTTCGAGTAGTTTTGACTGGTGTTTAATGCTGTGTTTTCTGGCACTGAAGAAAATAGAAAATGTTCAGACTGACCATATTCCAGCGCGCTGGCCAAAACGCTCCGTTATTTCATACTCATATCAAATCTGCTGCTACTTCTGGTTATTCCGATTGCTGAAATTGGTTGAATCTGACTGCATTGTCAAGTATGATTACTCTGACCTACATATTAGTTTTATAAGTAGTTGCCAAATAATTTACAGTAGTTACTGAATTATGAGCCTGTAGTTTTAGTAATGATCATTTGACAGTAAAGAAAATAAGCTATGAATCTGTACAGCATTGTGCCAATGTACCAAAGGGAGCTTTATGCAACAAAAAAAGGTTCCAATATGGCAATGGTTAAAAGAACCCTTTGGGCACCTTCACTGTTACGAGTGCAATGTCTAGCAGCCAGTTATCTGTGCGTGGTTCATTTCATATTAGATCCGTGCTTGATCCTGTAGGCCTTGCAATGATGAACAGCGAGATGAGAGGCACAGTAAGCACTTGGTGGCCCAGCATTTCCTGAAACAGGAAAAAACAGCCGTACGAAAAGGATGCAGAGGGGGAAGGAGTAGAGGCCTATCGAAGAGCGGTATGGGAACGGGCTCGGGAAAGGCACATTCAATGACACAATGTCTCTGGTGTGACATTAAGAAGAACATTCAGCTGCAGTCTACCTCAGATGAGCCGGCTGGCTGAGAACAGTGGGAAGACACGGAGGAGGGGGGGGGAGTGATGAAGTGACGGCAGACAAAATGAGATAGGCAGACCGAAAAGAGAAGTGGAAAAGATCAAAGGCCTCGACTGACTTCCCCTAAGATAACATGCGGCGCAATTAGACGGCCTCGACAACTTCCATTACGCCTGATCAAATATTTATCGCACTTTGGACATGATGTCGCCCCCTCTGCCGGCCCCATTTGCATAACAAATGGGAGAGACAATTAACAAGCAAGTGGAAGAGCGAGAGAACGAGAGCGAGGGATGGTGGAAAGAAGGAGTGGAGGTGTCAAGGAGTTCCGTTCAGGCTCCCTCCATTTCATTTGCAAAATGGCAAAAAGCCTCTGTCATCAATTCCAAAGCAGAGGCCCAGGCCAGACAAGGATAGCTAGCTGATGCTTCCTCATATAGCTATTAATCATTTCGCAGAAGGAGAACCACCGCCAAATTGAGCTCATCAGTCTCTATATTAAGCAGGAATCAAGGTACAAGGACAGGGAAGACGGGAGAGGGAAACGAGGGAAATGACGGCCGGCTTCTCTTTATTCATTCCATCCCCCTCCACTCTGTTACACGGTCTTCCTTTTTTCCGCATTTCCTTCTAGTTTCAAGCGATGCCCCAGACCTTGCTAGGGTCAACAGGAGATATTTTCCAAATGTCTGGAATCTGTCATCAAGCTGAGGAAAAGGGTAAAAATTTCTACAACTTTCTACAGCTGACTTTTTGCTCAGATACACATTTTCCCTTCATGAATTTACGTTTGTTTGCGCTGCCTCATCCTGTCATGTGACCGTGTTCAGTGGCTGCTAGAGAAGTCTCAGTCAGTGCCGTTCTGCCTGATATGTTTGAGCCTGAGGAGAAAGCAGGACAAATGAAGAGCATCGGAAAAGGGTTAAAGGAGAGTGACCGGCCTGTCGACGACAGACGGAGAGGACAACAGATGTAACGGAAGTAACGACCACCCCTCAGCTTTGACGACACCACTGATGAAATACAAATGACCCTCCAAAACAGCAACCAATATACAAATACAAATAATATGAATACTTTAAGAATGGATTTCATGTATGTCAATATTGGTGTAACCATTTTCAAACAATCAGTACTATTGTGATTGCATTTGTGTTTGTTTGCATTTATGTTTATTTATTTTCACTTATGTTTTAAATTTGATTCTGATCGGGTAAATTAATCTGCATTTATAATATCAGGGAGCACAACTGGCTAGCACTGGCACCACTGGAGTAAAAATATGTAATATGAAATACATGAGAGAGGGGAGAGAAGTTTGCTTGGTCTTTTTGTCTTGTTCATTTTGCTGTCAGAGGGAGGACAAGCAGTAGTTGACTCAGAACTGATTATACTGCAATAATCCTCCTGAGGTTTGACTTGCTGAGAACCAAATTGAAGAGCTCGGAGTGTGTTAGAAAATGGATTCACGCTGGCATTGGTGAAGATGACAATTATAGTTGTTCACCTTACATTCATGTATGCCTTTCAACATATCGGCACTAGAATGATTTCCATAAGAGCTGGCATAGTACGTGCTTATACTGTTGTTTTCTTTATGAACAACTGAAACAAACTAATAGCAGGCAGACATGCTGAAACACTCTACTGCCCTGCAGGATTAGACTGGATCCAGTATTAAATATCCAATCCAGCATTTCTGCTGATATCCACCTGATACCTCGACCAGGAAACAGATTGGTGCCATCTCTAAGGTATTTGATTCCGGTTATGTGATTTCAACATAAATAACATGTTACATCAACACAATGAAAAAGGCTGTCCCATTAAATTGTGTTGATGTTATATATCTTCTTCATGTGGAAATAATGTACATACTGGAATCACGTAAATCGAATGTGCCTGTACACAATCAAGAGTGATGGCATCACTTCATTCAGACGCACAAAAGCGGTCCCTTTTAACAACTCAACAGCACTCAACTCAGCTTCACAATGGAAAAATGACAAACTTACCAAAAGCAGACATGGTCCTATATAGCCCCACTCTGAAATCCAGCTCACATCAACTCTGCTGGACAATTAACCGAGCTACTGTCTCTGAGGTAGCCTCTCTTGCCCTCTCTCTCTCTCTCTCTCTCTCTCTCTCTCTCTCTCTCTCTGTCTCTCTGTCTCTCTGTCTCTCTATCACACACACATATTCTCCGATAGTGGTGAGGCTGCTGAGGAGGGCCTATCTAGCCGGTCATGCTGCTAACGTGAGAGAATGTCAGTGTCAGTGCGGCGGAGATAGGCCAAGTGCAGGAGAACGATGGGCTGAGGGAAAGGACACTTCAGAGGTCAAGCAGAGAGAGGGCCCCAAGTCAAGCAGGCCCTCAGATCTTGGTGAGAAACAGCTAACGTGTGTAGAAAAGAACTTGAATGTGTATTTCATTACCATCTCCATCTGCAACAAGCCTGCAAAAAGCCTCCATCTCCAAAAAGCCCTAAACGTTCTGTTGTGGCCACCAATGAAAAAAATGCAATAGTCAATAATTAGCATGCCATCACTTCTTTCACTGTTAGCACCTGGGGCATTTTTCACTGAACGATAGTTTTAAACTATTTTCTTGCCTTGCTGAAGACTTTTGGCCAGTACTGTAGTACTAAAGTTGTGTGGAGAGGAGGGGTCAAAGGTCAAAAAAAAAAAAGTCAAGACGTGAATGGGAATGAGATGGGGCAATGGGAGATTCTCATTTAAAGATAAAAAAACCACGTCTCAGCTGGATGATTGGTGTGTCTGTGTGTGTGCGTAGGAGGCTGGCAGAGTCACTGTGTCCCCTCCGCCCCCTGTGCGCTGGCACACATGAGGCAGCTTTGTGGGCCTCTCCAGCCAGCATTCCTTTGATAGGATGATACTGGGGTTGGGGACTAAAGCTGTTCCATATGACACTCCTCACATGGCTCTGTCTGACCACCTCTTTCTCTCTCATTCTCTGTCTCTCTCTCTCTCTCTCTCTCTCTCTCTCCCTGTCGCTCTCTCTCTCAGTCTCTCTCTGTGGAGGCGGAGTGAGGATTTCACAGGCACAACGAGGGGTTTGTGATGACAGGGGCCAGGCCTCGTCACACACCAAAGGATCTGTGTGTCTTATCTCTCTCCGCTCGCCCACCTCGGAGTGAGGGACGAGGGGAAGAAAAAGAGAGAGATAGAGAGAACGAGAATAAGAGCGCGACAGGGACAGAGAAAGAAAGGGGAGATTCAGCTCAAATAAAAATCACTAAGCATACAGTAATATGGAAGCACATGCTTAAAAAAAATCCCTTGTTAAAAACTGACACAACCATAAAGTTCAAACTAGTTTAATATACAGTATAACCAGCGGCTCTCATGACTCTGGTTAGGAATTAGTGGTTCCAATAGTATATGGATGGATGGATATATGCATATGAATAAATAAAAAATAGATTAATTACCACTGAATAAAGACTGAAACAGGCATGGTGTTTCAGTGAGCCTCTAAAAAAACGCTTTAACTAAAACAACGCTTTAACCAAGATGGAAAAAATCCTTCCGGGATCTACATTTCAAACAATTATTGGTAGTATGGTAATTGGTCCCATCATTTCTCTCTTGTCCTCTACTCTCATCTCCTTTCCTCTCCTCCTTTCTTGACCTCCTGGGTGGGCCGTGCATTACCCCCCCCCCCACCCCAATTTCTTTCCCTTCTTATATTTTTTCAAGTGCTGCGCTGGTAGGTAGGAGTTTAATCCCTCACTAATTCCCGGAGCTGATTGGGTTTACAGGGGCAGGGATCAGCCGTGTATTCCCGTCCCGCACACAGTGGTGTGGAGCCAGGGCCCCGGCCGGCACTGCCCGGCCCCTCCGCGGGGAACAAAAGAGAGCCTGTTCAGTCGCCCCTCACGCTCAAGAGGCTTAGGGACATTTTTCTCATTTTTGAACAGCTAATATCTTGCAAAAGTTGTCTAATCTCTTTAAGTTTAAGTTGAGCTTTTGTAAAAGCACAGACTAGCCGCGCTTATGACTTGACTGTTATCCAGCAACGTTTAATTAGGTCAGGGTGGGCCGGTCGAACAGGCACGTCACCTGGGGTGGACGCAGACATGCAAATAAGCAAGGCCAGCCCCGGCCCGCCTGGCACGTTTGATTGGATGATGGATGTGACAGGTAATCAAGCTTTGTCATTTTCTGTGTAGAGTGTAAAAAATGTAATACTGCCAAAAGGGAAAAATGAGAAAGCGTTAATTTTGGTGGTCAGCAAATTTCACTGCATGCTAAAAAGCAAGTAGAAACCCTTTTTTTAATACACATAGCTTTAAAAGGACTACGAACGAGGCAAAAGTGATCCTACACAGATTCCACTTTATTAGAAACATCTGCCATGTGCTTCCACTCACTAGCCACTTTATGTGGTCACTATACAGGTGTACTATTACAGACTGTAGCTTTTGGTTTTGGACCGAACTCAGCAGCGACACTGACATGGTAGTGGCATGGCAGTGTGTGTGTGTGTGTGTGTGTGTGTGTGTGTGTGTGGCACTGGTATAAGTGGATCATGCACAGTGGTGCACACTTGTGAATGTCAGTGCTGGGTTAAAAGTCTTTCAGCTACCCAAAAACATCCACCCAAAAGCACCTCTGCGGTCGGAAAGTCACCACTGATGAAGCACTAGAGGATGGCTGACACAAATTGTGCCTCAAAAAAGGAGCTACAGTCAAAGAGAACCTATAGGTTAGGGGTTTCTTATAAAGTTGCTAGTGGCTAGTCCTCAGTTTACTGCTGTTATTCTTCTATATCCTTTATTATGTTTGGTTCGGTTCTGCTGGCATATTTAAACTTCACAAACCACCAACAGTGCTATGTGTATGAGCATGTCTTATGAGCTAGCGTACAGGTGAAACTTCTTTAGTGACACACACGATCCTCCCCTGCTACCGCATCATCGGCCTCAGCACGAGTTATAAAAGCCCAACTAATCACATAATTACATGCAATAAAGGACTGAATGGAGAGGGGAAGGACATGACATCAGTGTGAGCTGAAGCAGGAATGCTTGGATTACAGTTTTGTCCTCTCCTTATTTACCTTTGTAATGGGATAGAGACACAGGACACCGCTTTTCGACAATAGCCTTCGCGTCCACCGCAAGTACATACTAATTCTCTTTTTCCCCCCTCTTGCTGGACAAGAAGAGGCTTGGGTTACAGGAAGCTAAACCCGAGCTTCGGATCCAGCTCTCTCAGACGTGAATCTTTAAAGTAGACAAGGGCACCAATCGGCGCACCTGGACAACCTATTGAAAGACAGGGTCAACGTGATACCAAACGGTTGCTAAAAACCATGCTAATTTGCGTAGCCAGCTGGGCCAGAGCGTTCATGTTGGTGCTCGAGGGTCGTTTAAAGATAGCACTGTTTGACAAAGGCGGTGTTCGTTTTGACAGGTCTGTCTATTAAAACATACTGAGATTAAATCACTCCTCGGGCTGGAATGCCTCAGACTGTGGATCAGCAAAACAGACTTTCTGTTGACATTTACATGATTAACCTTCAGCCTATGTACAAAACTATGCACTTTTACTCAGTGGTACACTAGTGTGGTACTAGTGTCTCAAAACATATTGGATGATATCCAGAAATAGCACAGCGCTGTGCAATAGGTAGTGTATAAACTGTGTACCCCAGTGGACACAGAACACCCATAATGCATTGTGTCTGGCTTGAAGTTTCACGTGCAGCTCTGAGAAGGATAGTGAGGGACTCACAGGACGGTAGGATGGCAGTGTCTCTGTGACCACCGCGGCAGAGCAAAGATGTGCAATATTAGTACACAAAATCATAAGACATCTTGAGTTATGTACTGTGGAATATTGATTTTTATACAGCGTTTCTACAGAATCTACATATACTGCATAGTGTTTTATATGCATAGTTTTTCTACCATACTTGTATCATTCTGCTGACCACCAGCTGATAAGTAAAAAAATTGGTCACTTTAGTACTTGGGTTAGCATAGTGGGGTACATTTCCATCCTCCTTGCAGCAGGGGTTTGGTCCTCTATCTGAGCAAGCAAAACACACTACACTAAAAGGAGTCCAAAAGTTATGTATATCTGTAATATAATTTAACTGGGAGTCACTCTGGAAAGGGGCAGCTACCAGAAAGGCCAGAAACATACTCGCAATCACAGATGGTGATACCCAGTCAATAACCCACTGACCTGCTGTACAAACTCACATACGAAACCCACATTTATTGCTGTCAAAGTACTCAGTACTAAAGGAAATGATAAAGGACAAATCAGAGCATCTGTGAGCAGGATCTACTGTTATTCCACTAGTCAGAGACATGTGAACAGTAGAGTACTGCGCGCTGCTTTACTTGTTCTGTCAGAATGAAGGAAATGATGTATCATGTGGTGAACATGCTGGCAGTATAAGATAGCTTGGCCAGGTTTGTCTGTTGCTATAGTGCCCTTCGCTGCAACGGTCAGATTGCAGAGTAATGAATTGCATTGTACATTTTGGATGCTCTTACACTAAGCTGCTGGAACTGCTCTTTCTGGTTGAAGGAATATTTGCAACCCTGGCTTTAATTTGCTAAATGAGTGTTTGAACTGATCTCTTCTAAACAGCGCTCTCATCTTCTACTGGTTAAATGTGGTGCTTGTTATTCTCCAGTGTGGTGCTTGTTATTCTCCAGTAGAGAACAGTGCTAAGAGCACCATATCAAACACAATAAGGGTGTTTGCGCAACGCTTTCTCACATCACACTGACAGTCTCAGGTGTGTCCGAAAGCCACCAAACCGCCGTCGTATTCATCTCTATCAACCGAGCCCACGGGGCTCCCTGACCCATAACCTTAACCTTTGACTTCTGGGGTTACCTCACTTTAAATTATAGAGTGTGAGAAAAAGGGCCAAAAACCGTTTCACCCCATCTCGTTTTCCACATTTCTCTCCTCCCTCCTCGCCTCCCTCCCTCCTCCTCCCATCCATCAGTTCATTTATCTTCATGTCTCTGTGTCCAGCCATCTCCATCCCTGTTCTTTCCCTCTGTCTCTCTCTTTCTCTCTCTCTCTCTCGCTCTCTCTCTCCCTGGGTCTCTCACCCAACAGAGACAGATGTGCCAGTGCTGGGAAGCCGTGGGCTTGGCGCGTTGGCACAGAGCGAGAGCTACAAAGAGCGTCTGATTGGAAGCAGCGGGTGAGGACCTTTAACGAGAGCGGGTGAATAGAGGGCCAGCAGTGGGCCTGGGCCGCCTCTGCTTTCCCCTGCTCCTCACACACACACCCAGCTGCCTCGCTCCATCAAAAGCCACCCGCGACAGGCGGCCTCACTGTGTCTGCCTTTACCTTTTGACTCATACACACACTCACACACATCCAGGGCCAGCTCTTAACACGCATAGGCGACGCAGGGGCCCAAGACCTACACACACACACACACACACACACACACACACACACACACACACACACACACACACACACCCACACAAAGTATTTGTATGTAGAATGAGTCCTTCTTTCTCTCTCTTTTCTCCTCTAGCTCTCTCTCCTTCCCTTTCTCTCTGCAACACGCACACACACACACACACACGCATACACATGTGAAAACGCACCTTGCTCCCTAAGACCATTTTCTGAAACCTCCCATTGGCGATATATTTACACATGACCTACAGCTTAGCATGAGTGTAACCTTATCATCAGAGTCACCTCAAGCTCCCAGAGAACAAGCCCTAGTTAACCAAAAATCGCCTATTATTTCACCGGATTACAGAAAAGGCTCATGTGTTTTCAGAGACTTTGCGATTAAAACTCTTTCTGCCTTAATTCGGAGCACACTGTAGAAGAATGAGTTGTACACTCAGGCAGTTAATCTGTCCAACCCGGAGTCACAACACATATTTCACCAGTGACATTTCATACTTGTGGAGCCACCGGCCTTTTAGCAGAGTGACCTTTAGTATTGATCCCAACCCTCTCCGTCCATATGGACCACAAGCTGGGCAGAGGCTTATTTTCTTTCGAGGTGGAGAAGTGAGAAGGGGTGATTGCACTGAAACATACTGGAAACATCAATGGGAAAAGTATAGACTAAGCTTGATCTGTGTGCAGTCCTGTGATTTTTCAGGCCTTTGAAAATGGAGGGTTCAATGTTCATCCTAATCCTAGTTTAAAGATTTCAGTTATTATATGACTATAATCTCAATTCCATTTTGTATTCGTTCCATTATTGTCTTGAGATAACAGTAAAAATATAATATCATAATGTGAAACATTGGAACAAACAACCAAGGCTGACACATTTCAAAAATGTATTAATACTGTTATATTTGTTCAGTATTTCACATACTGCACTACATTGCATCAAATAGGTCTGATCGTGTTCTCTTTGTAATGAAACATGTATTCAGTCAGTGTTGTAATGATACCAACAATATATTCCAAACTGTCCACCCCAGTCATTTTCATAAAGGCTCTATAACCTAACACATCAAATAAGACTATTACAGCTACAAAAACTGTGTGAAATGTTAACATCATGATGAGAATGGAAGACTCACATTGCCTTGTTAATCCGTGGCATTTATTTTCTCCAGCTGTCAGATTCTCAGGCTAGTGTCTATTTCCATTGCTACCATTGTGGACAGCAATTGACCAGCACTACTAAGACAAAAGTGACAAGGAAAGGCCAAAATGGTAATGCTTCTTTATACTCCATCTAATACACGAAGCATTGCAGTTGATGCACAAAACTAACATCCCTATGTTAACTGATTAGATAGTTCAGGAATGACGCTACAAAGCGAAACTGTGTTTGTCCAGGTAGATATGACTTTATTATAGTGCTCGGAACAGGGTAATGACATCACTTCTTACCATTCCAAAAATAATCTTCAGTTATGCCGTTAAGACAAGCCAAATTTCTTAACTTGGGAATTTGGCATAGATCCCTCAGACATTCTGTTGCTTCTGCCTCATGTTTTGGACCAAAACATGACGAAAAAAAAAAAAAAGCTGGACACCGTGCTGCCTTAGTGATGCTAAATAAAAGTATCTTGTGCTATTTTAGGCATAGTTATGCTGTGTTGGTGCAGCTCCAGGATTGAGTCGCTGGCAGAAAAGCTGAAGGAACAAAATCAAAACCACTTCTCCTCTCATCTCTCATCTATCACGCCTTCGCTGCACAGAAAATGAAGACGTCTGTGTTTTCGGGACTCCTAATGACGGTCTTAATTACCGTAGCTGCTAAACGAGCTTGATGATTGAGGGTTAATTGGCAGCTCTTGGAAGCCAGGAAAACAACAAACAAATTGAGATCTGCACTTGGTATGTGTCTGCTAAATTAGCGACGTAGCAGGAGTGCATAGATCAATGTATAATCAGATAGCCAAGGAGCCTTTTGAAGGCCTGGAAGCCAAGATCAGCCACTCAGCTCCCCATTCAGCTGTAATTAAGGCCTGTTAATTGTCACAAAAGGCCATTTGCAAGAGATCCGTGCATTACTCTCCCACTCCGAAATGGAGTCTTTGACAGGCTTTGATAGCTTAGCTCCAGACAGCCCCCACAGCACCTATGAATGCATGCCTCACTTTGAGTGCAAAACAAGTCCGTCTGTGTCTTTGTACATTATCGATTTGATTTGATTTTCACACTGACTACGGCTATGAGGCGAGGCTGTGCCTTGAAAGAAATCTTTATCTCGGAGTCCATTGGACTTAACCCTGCGTGGCAGTAATCTCCTCCCAGCGCAACCTGTTGGACACCATATAAAGATTCATCTGCTCATGCTCCACACTCTGTAGAGAAAACAAGACAATGGCCAAATCCGTAGCAAATTATATCAATTGACTTAACGAGACAGGCAGGTAAACAGACCCTATTGTTGTGGATTTTTCTCCTCTGTCCGAGTGTACTGAAGGAGGGAGCAGTCGTGATTCAGCCACTGTGGTCGCCAAGGGTTCTTCTTGGTAAATAAACAGGGTTGTAAGGCAAAGAAAGTCTTTTGTGCTCTTTTTCTCTCTTTTCTCAGTCCGTCTCTCTCATATACATATAGATTAAGCACAATAAGTGTGCATTATGTTAATCCTATGATACTTCCAGTCCCTGGCCAGAGAACAGTACAAACCTGTACATCATTGTAAAGCACAGAGGTCAGCTATTGACTAACACTCTGGGCCTTTGGCACATTCTTATTGACTTCTATCGGCCTTGGCTAATTGTGCTTAAGTGCTAAGTAATCGGCGGCCTATTGTTGCTTTGCAAATTACTAATCAACTCGAACAGGCCGGCACAATTACAGCTCTCGTTGTGGCGTGCTCAAGAAGCTGTTTTAACAGCAGCATAAATACCCCCCTGTCAGTGGCACAGGAAAAAGTTTTCTTTTACTCGCACCAGCTCAAACACAATGAAGCAGAGACCCTATCAGGCCTACAGGGCTAGTCCGCGCGTAGGCGTTTCTTCACGTGCGATAAATGATTTCAGTTAATGCAGTACTGCCGGAGCCAACCCCACGTTAAATTGGAGGAAGGAACACTTGTGAGGAACACCTCACTCACACAGGACGCTGAGAAGGCCTCCTATAACCCGCTCTCGGGTAGCACTAGTACATGCTAAAGCTAATCTAATTGTAAGTTTGTGTTAACGTTTTTCGCTGACAATAACTATATTTATAATTATATTTTGTTCATCCATCATGCTCCAATCTGATAGCCTTTTCAGGAACGCAAAGACAGAACAGGACCAGTCATTACAAATTTAAAAACCAAAATAAGTCTACCTTTTTTCACCCAGCAAGAGGACTAAGTTATCAGGAAACCGATCAAGATGAGGCTTCTGTCAGACATATCAGTCTTTGTTTTCATTTTTATGCCCTGGTGGATTGGTAGACTACGTATGAAAGAGGTTAGTGAGCGGTCATCTTCCCTAGGCTTTATTACAAGAGCTAGGACCTGAACTGGAACAAGGCAGGCTCAGAAAGGGCAGAGAAAGATCTCACCAGCTTTTCGTGAGAGGCCGCTTCCTTTCCACCGATTACATCTGAGGGGAGTATCTAAACGTGAACAGTTTGGTGCTGTGCTTCCTTTAATAACTCCCTCATACGATGTCGCTCAGCCTGGGTAAATACCTGCATTGTATTGTTTCTTTTTTTTTTTCACCGCAGATGTCCGTTGTTTGCGTTTTTAAGCCCTTATAATGACATAGTGTTTTTGCGAACTCTTGAGTTTTGTTGATTCTTGCTAAGCTCTTAGCTAACAGAGAAAAGAACCTTTCCTAGCTGGTACGTGTGTAGGGAGCGAAGGCATGGAGAATCACATTGACGCACCTTATTGTAACGGCATAAGTTCAGATCCTGGTGACTTTGGCAGTTCATTTATGTAAACTGTGTGTGTTTTTGAGGAACCCCACAGTCTCTCGCTATCATTTGAGGATTATAAATCACTTATAGGTATCATAGTCCCTGTGCACTCTCTATTACAAATGCTGTAGCGGTTCTAAAAAAAAAAAAAATTAAATAGCTATGCTCATACGAATTTATGAACTGGCAAAAAATGCCTCTTGCTGGGTTTTGAAATGCTGCATGAGGTCATAACCCATTTCTGGCTGGCGCGTCAATAGCATGCAGTAACTCTTTTTAAAAGAGCATGCATCACTCTCTCATTTATCAGAGTTGGCCCTCGGCTAGCCTCTTGGACAGAAGGTATCATGGCTTAAGTGTTATCCAAACTAAATATGAACTCTGTGGATCCTTTTCGTGTTAAAGTCTAATTTGCAGTTCTCTCCTCAGTACGGCCTGATAGCGCTCCAAGTCTATGAGGCAGGCCAACAGGCTTCTTTGCTTTTAACAGCCTGCGAAGAGCGAGGGGGAAAGCAGGCACTGAAAAAAAGAGAAAGAGAGAGAGAGAGAGAGAAGGATGGTGGGTAAAAGAGGATGGATAAGGGGATAAGAAAGATGGGGACGGAGGCAGGCTCTGAAACAATAAGGCCTCTTTCCTGCACAGCCTGAACAAACACGGATCCCGCTCGCCTATTTACCTCCCTTTATACCTTTCCTTCGCCAAACCCCAGCGCAGACACAAAAGGCATTAAAGTATTACGCGCTAATGTTTTTGGAAGTGTACGATAGCAGGGAGGTAGCGCCTAGCGGCCTCTTAAACATTGAGAAGGCAGCACATGGCAACCATTAGCGCAAGGCCCTCTGTAATGCTGCTAAAGCTGCCTGAGGCTCGCCTGCTGCCTCCCAACCTCTCACTGCAGTCCACAGAGACACCGGGACAGTGTGTGTGTGTGTGTGTGTGTGTGTGTGTGTGTGTGTGTGCATGTGTGAGAATGGTGTGGGACCCTGTGTCAGAGGTCCACGGGGGCAGCCTGTTCACACACACTCCTCGAGCCCCAGGGATGACACCCTGAACACTGCGGGTACGATGAGAGCACGGCGCAAAGTGATTTGTTTTGACGTTTTTCATTAAGGACGCACATGTGTGATATTACCGGAGGCTAAAGGAGCCCCATTGATTTGCACTGGGGTCCAGGGAAGAAAATGTTAATTTCAGATGGTCCATCGGCAAAGACTAACCCAATCTTTGGCTGCCAACTACGGCATTGCTTCTTCTCTTACAAGCTATGATAATATCTCTCAGAGGACGTGCTCAAATGGAAAACATGATGTGCCATCGGACCGGCCTAGAACACAGTTTCTGGACCGGGGTCATGTAACGCTGTTTGGAATTGTTTGCTTGTTTGTGCTTTTATTTGCATCGCTAGCACTAAGAGGCTGACGTTGGAGCCGTTAGCTGAGCATTTATGTGCTTTTGGCAGCGGCTGCAGTTTGAGGCCCCATAAAGCCGGCAGTGACAGTAATGAGAGAGCTCAGTCCTGCTGCTTTATAGATCTGCTCCACACCCACTGGCGGAGAGAGCCAGGGACACGGCAGCGGCCGAGAAGAGCCTTCGGAGGGGGGGACGCAGCCACAGGAAAGAGCTCTCCCATGCACCATAGGTGCTCAAACGCCTAGGGGGGAGGAAAAGAATGTAAATGTTGGGCGAATGTGGGCGAACGAAATGTCAGATCAGACAAATCAGATCCTTCGGTGCACACTGTTTATTTTGCAAAGCATTCTGAAGCCCAGATGTTTGACAGAGAGGGTGATGCTCTCGGCGAATGAGTTCTGGATCAAATGTATTATTTTACTCAGAGTAAGCTAACCTTCAAGCTTATGTCTATAGGGGCAACTGATATAAACCGTTCTGTTCTGATACTCAGTCAGCTAAAGGATCTGGCAGTGTGTAGACTGAGTCTAAGCTACACAAGACTTTCCTTTCAATTTACAGTACATAACACACACTCACACACCTGGACGATTAAGGTGAGCCAGCGGCACAGGGCAGAACTGTACATGGACCACACACAAACACACATGCACACACACACAACTCTCCGACGAGTAAACACCACATCAAAAAAGGCAGTGCTCATTTCAGCTGCGGCGTAATTGGTAAAATGTGGCCCCCATTAAAACTTGCTGACATCACTTAGCGATGAACTAAGCCATCAAGCGCTAACAAGGCCAGCTAGTTCGGCCGAACCAGTCTGGATTTCCCACATGCAGACGCCACATGAACGCTGCTCCCTTTGGCTCCTAGCAATAAGCTACCTTATCAGCGCATTGTCAGTTAAGTTCTATGGCCAAAACTAAGCCTTATTCACTATATAGCATTGTGTTTTGGGCATTGCAGTGCTTTTGAAAAGTGAAGAATGCAGTAAATGGTGAAAAGTATATATTGTAATTGTATCATCCTACTTCACACTAAAAAAGCATGTTTCCTTTCCTGATACTAATATTGAAACCTTTGCCGATCATTGGTCAGTACCACCAAAATATTGTTTAAAACTAGTAAGCTTTCAAATGAGCTATTTTTAATTATAGCAAATACGTAGGACCATCTAAAATAAGGCCTTCATGCAGAAACTATTTAAACACTCAACAACAAAAAAAGACATCACACAATGTGTTTTTTTTCTGTCTGATATTGGATCTAGCACATTCTACTGATATCAGTCTGATATTAAATACCCATCAATACTGATATGCCAGTATAATGAAAACAATGTGCCCGAGTGTGCCCAGACCGAATCCTGGATTCATCCTTTCCTGTGCATTTCATGATTTTCGTGGTCCAATACATTCTCTTCCACCCAACAAAGGCCTACTCATAGGGGGATGAGTTGGATCAGGTGTGTTGGAAGCAGAGAAAAAACAAAAATACACAGAGTTGGAGGTCTCCAGGATGTACTGACATTTTCCCCCATGTAGGATAACGTTCCTGTGCTGTGGTGTAAGTAATGGAATGTTGCTGTTGCTGAGTGATGTACAAACGTATAACTCATTAATATTGTGTTTCAAAGAAAGTTGCCGATTTTCTAAAGTAGGAATGTGATAAAAATACAAATGTCATATTGGACATGAACAATGGACATTTTCAAAAGTGTGTTGAAGGCACTCAGGAAATTATTTGCACGTGTGAGAGCTCAGTGTTGACTCGTGCTATGCCCATGTACTGTAAACAGCATGGGAGAGCATCTCAAGTTTCGCTCGCTGTATATGTGTGTATGTGTGTTTATATGTTTGTGTGTGTGTAAGTGTGTGTGTGTGTGTGTGTGTGTACATGTGTGCAAGAGGGGACTCCCAACTGCTTTAACAAAACCCTATTACCGAGACAATATGGTTTTTGTAAATTCACTTGCCCTTGCTTCTCTCTCTCTCTCTCCCTCTCTCCACTCTCCACTCTCTCTCTTTCTTCAGGCTATTCACTTCACCTAAGAGGGTGGAGAGGAGAAACGTGTGGTTTCATTTCGGAGTGAAATCTAATTAAAACATGGTTAAGTTCACTCAGAAAGCTCCATTACAAGCGCAGTGTTTGAGATTCAGTCTACAGCCGCCCGGCTTTCTCCATTAACACCTGCTTCTTTTCCAATTAGCCTCCGCAATAAAGACAAATGATCCAAGGGGGCCCAATTAATTCACTTCTGTCAAAGACTCCACAACCAAACTGTGTCACTGTTCTCACACAACACAGCGCCAATACAGGCGCCTGAAAACACACACGCACACGCACACACACGCACACGCACACACACACACACAAACACACATACATACAAATATGCATTCCATGTACACGTATTTATCCATTTCCATGTACAATTATGGAAAGACATACTACAAATATCCCCTCAGCGTCAACAATTTATGGAATTTTCACACTTTATGGATTTCTCACAATTAAGGGAATTCCTACGATTTATAAAACAATAAATAGCATTTATAATAGCTGTATATCAGGGATATGTGGCAGATTTCTAACTTGTGCAAGATGGTTATGGAAAAGTCATAATATACTGTGTAACACGGCTATAAAACATTCCAAACAGTTGAAATTCAGCAGTAAATGTCTCGGTGAGCGAGTTAAGGCTCGGCCTGATTCACACCTCATTAGCACTGATGCATTTGTCGCATAACAATAGAAACATAGATTTGAGCCCACTCGAGGCTGATTAGTTACACAAGCATTTATATGTCAACCTTTGTAAATACATTACACATATAAGAATGGAATATGATTTCCTAATGATCATTCGCATCTCATTTTTAGGCTGAATTGCTTTGCTCCATAGAAAAATCGCACAGAGAGGTCCAAGACAGGTGTGGAATAAATTATTAGGTAGTCTAGTCCATTTTCTCTCCGTACTCAAATGGTCTATATTTTTACACAGACATGATGTAAATGTATTCAGTGAATGTGGGGCCCTGTTTTTTAGACAATATTATGTGCATTGTAGCAAAACCCATTTGTAGATTATTTTCTGATTTTTTTGTAAAGTGATGTTTGAAGAGTTTTCTCCAGAACAGAAAGAATTTTTGAACAAAAACACTGGTCAGTGCCATGATGGACCTTTGAACAGGCCCGTTCTCTCTCTCTTTCTCTCTGTCTCCCTCTCTCTCTTCCAGGGAAGCTGAATTCCTCTGATTTCCCCCGAGTCGTTCCTGTTTGCCGCCTGCACCACTCCCATCATTCATCACGCGCCCCTGTCCTCCTCTGTTTGTACAGCAGACCACTCTGTTTGTTCTACCTGCGCGTTCCTCCACTCCATCACAGCAGCACCCAACAACGGCCGCTCATCCACAACATCCCCCCGTATCTGCAGGTCAGGTGGCGGCTTGTTGGGAAAGGATTCTGCCGTCGCCCGAGTTCAGATGAGTTTTACTGTCAATAATATTAGGACTTGATGCTACTTTGAAATGGATGGCCCTGGAATGGAAGATGTTGAACGTTCCTCTTGCAAAACTCAACAAGGAAGGGATAATGAATGTCCTTGAACAGGTAGTGATCCACCTTTTGCTTATCTGCTGGGCTTTCCCACCCAGCCAGCGGTGACTTTTCACCCATATAGTTACAGGGCAGTGTGTCTCCCACTGTCATACACACACACACACACACACACACACAAATTCATTACTCTGAGCTAATAGAAATATAAAGGAATATTATACATGAACCCAAATAAACATTTTGCAAAGTTAAGCACTCTGATTTAAAACTGCTGGTTTTGTTTATTGACCTTGGAGGCATGTAAGTTCTGTACATATAACGGTATTCATGATCTATATTAGTGTTTTTTTTAATATGACAAAATATGGAAGGTATCATTTAATTTCCTTCCCATTTAATTTATGTTTATAGATTTGCCTGATATTTATCATATTTTCAGAAACATGTGAAAATGTGAAAAAAACTCAAAATGATAGACCTCTTAACAGGTCTTTTATTTCATGTGTTTTGTTTACTTGTTAACAGCAAAGCGTTTTGAACGGATAGGGTTTTAGCGTTATCTATATATGTCTTTTTACATATGACCTTCCCTTTATATTCTCTTACATTACATGATGAATGGACCTATATGAATGGCTCACAATAACTTTTTAAGTTAAGTTAATTGAATGAATTCCTTCAACTATAAAATTGCCATTTCAGAGATGCGAGGTTTTTGCTACAACCGTGACGTGTTGTCGGAATATGCTGAGCTGTCGTTTCGCACCCTCTGGAGCTTTTCTTGAATTAAGTGATCGTTAATAAAGATCCAGCCACTTAAGATCACCTGCTTAGTTACTTGATTGTATGTGTTCGGTCTTAACCGGCTGCATTTGTCTTTTCAGCATCTTTTCTCCTTGGGAGCTTCACTTTTAGATGTGTTCGCTCCTCCTGGAGAAGAATGGCAGGGACCCAAGTGGGGCCAATTTAAGCAGGGGCCTCATGCACCGCTAACATGGGAGAACCCCGTGTGGCTTTTTCTTATTAACTCTTTTCTATTAACTTCCTGCCTCGATAAGATCTTAATCAGAGGCCCTCAAATTATCCGCCTTGACATTTATCAAGTCGAGTCGCCGCTCGTCCGGCCCGTCCGCCGGACCGCCCCATTCTCTTCCCCCGAGTCGCTTTGAATGGAAGTTAATTTGGAGTGCATGATTTATCTCGCCGAGCCTAAGCGCAACGAGGCCGCCACCTTTTTTTTATTTTGTTTTTCAAAGGGAGGTCAGGCGGGGAGCGGGTTATTGCGGGGCTGTCCGGTGATTGCGTTCGGCAGGGGAGAGTGAATAGAGAGCCGGCGTGTCGCCAGGGCCTTTTCAGAGAGCTGCTGAAAGGCCAGATTAGGCGTCTGAGCACGGGGGAGGACAGACGGTCGAACGGACAGACGGATGGAGGGAACAGCCGTTATATGCGCTGACAATGGCGTGAATACCTGACAGGATCAAGGCTGCTGTGACTAGTCCTGTTACTCACATTCTCTCACTTTTTTTTTTTTATCCCCACCATCTCTTTTTTTCCTTCGTTTTAAAGGACAGAACCGTTCCAGATGAGTTAACACTTCCTCTGCCGTGACTACGGGTGCCCGTCAGACATCACGGTGATGTGCTTGGAGAGGCGTATAAAGCACATTAGGACCATTGACGTTAATATTCAAGCCTGTGTGGCCTTTTACAGGCTTTTTTACTCACTTTTCAGGTACAGCGAAGGGCTGACGGACGCTATTGACCTCACATCACTCTGCAGTGTGTGTGTGTGTGTGTGTGTGTGAGAGAGTGTGTGTGTAAACCCATCCTGTAGGTGACACCATACAGGTGACAGCTGTCATGATAGTGAAGGCCAGAGTGTCTTACAGCTGCCCATGTTCACACACACACACACACACACATACACACACATACACACACACACACACACACACACACACACACACACACACACTAAGCCTGACTATAACCTTGGCGAACATCAAACATGCAACAGTTTAAAAGCTACATGTATTTTCATGCCTAAACACAACAGCAAGAGTTTGGTCTAAACAAACTAGACTGTTGATTATATAGTTGTATGTAAAAATGTGGGCACCCTCCCCCAATCAAATGACATGTTTTGTTGATATTCCAAAAGAAAAATTAGTAAACATCATTAACTTTAATTATTTTGGCTTTTACTTTATTTTTATTTAACAAATTGCAAAAAAAATAAATTTTAAATGTGCCAGAATTGGCCATATTGTTTGTTATGTGTGTATTTTATACACTAAATTCAGCAAACAAGCAGCAGACGTGTGTTCGGTATTGAGGATATGTTCTTATTTTCACTTAGAAATCAACAAAACATGTCTTTTCAACAGGGGGCACCCAATGTTATGCATAGGACTGTATAACCTTAAAGGGCCAGCTCGACCAATTATCCTCAATACAGCTAAACGGAATAATAAATATAACAAGCTTAGCATGACTCCAGAGGAATGATGACTCCACTAATAAGTGGCCATTTATTACTAACAATATTACTTTGACTTGTGGTGGCCACATTAAGTATTTAAATACTTTACCCATTTAATAAATGTTTAGGTTATTTTATAAAATGTTAAAACAAACTGATATTTGCTTTTTTTTTAAATTCCAACCTAAGTAAATGGTTTTATACAATTATTAAGCCTCAAATGATTTAATAGAGTGTATTAACACTTGTTAGACTAACCATGGTCTGCCATTTCTACTGGGAATGACAGTGAAGTTTGATATAAATATTCATTTAACATCATGTTAGTTTTGAGTCTAAGCTGCTTTGAGTCTAAGTGTAAGCTACTTTAACATTTATTACATCACCGCAGCATTTAATATGTCAGTAAAACCTTGCCCAAGATGTTATTATTATCAATAATTATTATCAAAATGAATAATTGGGGGTGGGTTAAGTTGGTCATTTTTGAGAGTTTGTGAACGCCCACCATCCTTCATGGAAATTATTCCTATTTTAGCACAACATTTAAAAAAATGGTAGGCTGGAGAGAGGAACTCCAACCAGACTGCACTTAGGCTACTGTAAAGCCCTGAGTTGGGGCTGTTTTTCTTACAGTGGTATTGATGCATCTGTGTTCACTGATGGGATCATGATCTGGATGCAAACCTGTCCACCAGCCAGTCGTTGAAAAAAAACTTTGCCAAAAAGAAAGTGACAGTTCTGGAATTGTCTGTTTGAATGAAATGTGCTTTGTTTTGACATTTTGTGAACTTTATTCATTTTGAAGTAGGGCATAAATGGGGCAGCTGGTGGCCAAGTGGCCTGCAATCAGAAGGCTGAGGGTTTGAATCCCAGGACTGCTAGTGGCACCTCTGAGGTCCCCTTGAGCGAGGTACCGTCCCCACACTCTGCTCCTCGGGCGCTGTGTTCCTGGCTGCCCACTGCTGCACTTGATGAATGGGTTAAATACAGAGAGAGAATTTTGTGCTGCTCACACTGCGTGCTGTGGTGTGTTCACATATGACAAAAATGGTTACTTTACACTTAAATATTCAAAAACATTTCCAGCCACTTTCAGTTCCTCCCAGTAAGTGTATAATTGTAGTTACAGAATGATTGATAGTATTTACTGAATAATAAATTTGCAGAAGTAACGCACTCTTCAGCGCGTTTGTGTGTTCAGGTTAAGAATGCGATAAGCCGCAGAAAGATCGCTCAGCAAGGCTGCGAGGTTCCCGCCGGAGTCTCGGCCTCAGAAAGCTCATTGTCCACGTCGCACTAATCACTGTCATACACAAGGGATTGCACCAGCACTTAACACAGTCTGCAATCTGCTGACCAAGAGGTCCCCACGCTCTTCACACACACCACGGGCTCACAGTTTGGACACAACACTGAGTTTAGCTTTTAAGGAGATATAATATGTGGTAAAATAACATAGAACTACACATGAGCAGTAATAATGTATAATTAACTCATTCCTCATTAGTGACTTCTGTTGATGTTCTCGTAGCTCTGCTCATAGTCACCTGATTCTCACATTCAGGTACTCCAGAAGGTCTGTGAGAGAAACCAAAATGATATGTTGTGTTAGCAGTTTGTGAAGATTTAAACGGCTTATCTCATTTCCGTTTGTTTTTTTGTTTTGTTTTTTGTTTTTCCTAAAATTGTTTCATGTATTATCCAAACACTGTTTACATCAAGCTGGAAAAAAACAGCTTGTTTTGAATCCACAGCAGTGTAGCCCTGCCCGTTCATGCTAAAGTTGTACATTTACAGGTATGTCTTAAAGGCACAGTAGAACAAAAGAGCCTGCTCAATTCTGAGAGACACAAAGACGTTGGAAAATGGTCATGTAAGAATGAACTATGACTGTTTTTCATTCAACCCTTTAAAAAGGGTCTTTCACATTGGAATGTAAAGTCTTTTTCTATAGAATACATTAGTGTGTGGGGACATCATTGCAGGCGAATGCATTATTCTACGGAAGGCTTCATTGGCCGTCAATACAAATGTGTTGGGTACTGGCAAATGAATGTAAAAAAAGTAGCTTTGAAAAACGGCTTGTTTCCATGCTTTCAGCCTGGAGTGTAACAGCGGTGAACAATAACTTCTCTTTTAATGTGAGAATCAATTTGATGTAGCTTGTGAGTAGTAGGAGGATATAAATCAAAACAACGTCATATCAATGCTTATAGCAACAAATTATAACTCATTTGCTGACATTTGAATTGCTATATCAAAAATGCAAAGGCTACACCTCCCTGTAGTACAATCGAGCTGGAAATGTAGCCCAGCAACCTAATAGTTGAGTGGTGGACAGTAAGAGTGGTGCAAGAGGATAAGGTTTCTCTCCGAGCCCATACTGATCAAACTGATAAATGATTAGAATGAGAACTGATCCAGAAACAGCCCCAGTGAATAAAACTCACCAGCCAGAAGGATCCATGTCGTCACTACTGCGTATTGTCATATGTCAATTTAACTTTTCAGTGTGTTTTTATAATGTATGACTTTCTTGTATGAGGTATTTACGATCAGGCCTCTACTATCTGATTGCTTTTTACATCAGCTAGCAACAGTTCAGGGAAAGTTCAACTACATGTTAGCATTCTGCGTTAGCCACATTAGCATTGTCTGGTTGAGCTACCCCCTTAAACTCTGCCATTAGCATTACAGGAGGAAAAGCAAACTGTTGGGAGGCAGACACCGACAACACCGTGGTTATCTGCACTGCCTGCCGGGTCAAGTGGCTCCATGTCAGGTCCTTCTCGAGTGATCTGTCTCAGTGTCTCTGGATGTGAGTCTCTCTCTCTGTTACTCTCTCTCTCTCTCTCTTTCTCTCTCTCTCTCTCTCTCCCTCCCTCCCTCCATCTAAGCAGATGAATTAGGACTCTAAGAATCAAATGGCCCTCAAATAACTGAACATCAATGGCTGTGACCTGAACTTGCAAAGGAACAAAGTGACAAGAAGACACTGAATGTAGTACCATAAACATATAAAGCTATAATTAAAGAAATCGTTCTGTAAATCAATGGTAAAATTGATATCAAAAGAACCTTGAAATGCTGGGAAGGAGCAAAGTTCCTAAGGCACTGTGGCTCTCCATAAAATATTGCTGCTTTGGGTCAGGAGGAGGTCATTAAGAAGATCTCAGCTACATAACTGCAAGAAAGGATGTGAATTTGGTGAAATGTGAGGGGTCATTTCTTTAAGGAACTTTAACTTTTAAGGTTGAGTGACATTAATTGAACATCAACTGAGTGAAGACAACTCAATAATTACTGATAATTATGTTAATTACTGAATATTATGATAATTACTGAATATTATGTTGAATGAATAGGTGAATTTAGGGTTAGGAGTCTTGCCCAAGGTGTCGGATGGTGTGCTTGCCTAGGGAAAGAATCTCAGTCTGCTACAGGGATGGCATCAGTGTTCCTCACGACTCTACACCAAACACCTGCGTATCATATTTAAACTGCAGTCAATTTTTTAAAAATGTAAACGTGTACTGCAACACTGAGTCTTTTTTAAAAATTAAACTAGAAATATTTTTCATGGATGAATATCTAACAGCACCCATTTACATTTTTATGATTGCTTGTTATTTTTACACATTCACTCTCAATCAACTTTTTTTGGTTAAAAATCAGTATTCAGATTGGTTGTGATAATTATTATGATAAGTAACTCACCATTTTAGCCATTTATCTAACAGCTTGAAAAAAAAATCTCCTCAGATTCAGACTCCAAGCTCAGAGAGGATATGGATCAAATGGAATTTAGCATTTCACACATAGACTTAAAAAATCCAGCTGAGCCTGTTATCATTAGATAATTTGCTAATTACTGCAGCTGAAATTGTTTTTGTCATAAACCGCGTACTTTCAGTGGTTCATGGAATGATGGGCATGCTAGTGGACCACTAATCTGACACACTGGCCGTTGTCCTGATGGGTCAATGCACCTTGAATGCATCTTGAGGCTAACATTATTCATTGATATATTGTTTTAATAAATACATCACATTTTGGCAAACAACTGGCACATAAAGCAAGAACAGCAGCCCATTGGTTCATTTTCCATCCTGACACTGGGCTGGTCCAATCAACACACCCACCCCTCCACCCCTACCCCATGTCTTCTTTGAAACTTTTCTGAAAGAGAGGTGGCTGGCCATGACCAATTGAACCATCACCTACCACCGATGGTTACTTAGATATGTCAAATAGTGCAGAATAAACTGTTTTTTTTCTGTTCTGTTGTTGACCACCAATCGTTATTTCAGCTTTATGCTGGCTAAGACCACTTTGCTTAGAGTGGGCTAGGTCCATTTCGTACCATCATATTACTAAAATGATTAGACTGAAGGTTCTGTTGATGTAGATGTGTGAAAAGGCTGTACAATTTACAACATATACATTTTATGGTTTATTGTTGCTACTGTCTGATTGATACAATTGATCTGATCTGATTAATAGACTGATTGGATTGATGGATTGAGTAATCTGATTATTGATAGATTAGTCCATTCTGATTGATTATGTATTCCAAGGTCACCTCTGATCAACAAATAGTCAAGAGTACTTTGGTCAAACTGCACTGGTACACTTGTGCATGGCACTTGCTACTGAGCTTCGTTGTGTTTTGGGGAAATAAAACAGTAGGAACGCATATTTAATGAAACCACAATGATGGTGCACTGGTGGGTGGAGTCCGTCTGATTGTGGTGGGCCGTCTGGGCCAGTTTTTGGCAGCCCAGTCCAGCCCTGGTCTTAGTTATGACACCATATGTTGGTAAACAAATGTAAAACTGGTATTACTTATGACAGAACTCCATACTTGGCACTAAAACTGTGTATATCAATGTGTCTGTGAAAGAATACAGATGTCATTTGCCAATGCTCTTTATGACTTAAATTTTTTTTTTTTTTCAGCTTTGATAAATTGGAATGACGTCTGGTGCCACATTTAAAGTGTACATTCAAAAACTATTCATACAGTTATTTTTATTGACACACCCCAACGTATCACATTCAATAAACCACGACTAAATCTGCCACGCTTGAAATAAAGCATATAGTTTGTCAGTGATCTGAAGATGTCTGTGACATATTCACAACATACTGTGACTTTTTTAAATGATCATGATCATTTATGGTGGATACCAACATATCTCTCAGGTCTAGAATAGATATCGGTGTGAGTGATCAAGAGGAGCTGTGAAACGGAAGCTAAATCTCTTGGGAAATCAACACTGAGGCTGATTCTGAGCGTATGTACCTGGAGTTATATGTAATAAGTCCAAACTTCACAGTTCCACCCTTGTTCCATGGTTATAAGGCGGGACAAAAAAAAGGTTCTCAAACTTCATTTTCCAGAGCATTTTCACTTTATTCTGACGAGAGCTGAGAAGATCCTAATGAATCAACACATCCTCAAGCTTGTGTTCCATTTCATGCATTACATCAACAAAAAACATGCTTACTTTGGCCACAGCACCACTGGTCACTGTAATTGCCAGATGATGATGAAGACCGGGAAGTTTAAGCACAGAACCGAACATCTTTCCCAGCAGTGTGGTCAGTGGAGGGACTAAAGAATGTGGAGGTTGTGACTAAAGACATGGCAAGGGCATGGTCTATACATCTGCAAGCACTTATGGAGGTGGAACGGACTATGCTGCCCACTGTTATTCTAACATCCCTCTGACATCACTGTGAAAGAGTACATAAATGACTCCTCAGCATATGAAGGTAGACACAGATGTGGGCAAGCACTGGCCAGCAAGAACTGGCAGCTTCGCTGAAGAAGAACTTCCTCGGGCAAAATTACAGTTTCAACCTAAAAAATAATCTCATTAAATAAACCTCACTTCTGAAAACAATCCTTGAACACTGAGGAATTTATCTAGCTATCATATTATCTGTGTCAAGAGTGTCAGCATGTGATCAGTATGTGAGTTAATGGAACAATTTCAGATGATGCTGTGTATATAATTGCGTAAAGGGAAATTCCACCGAAAATGTGCTGCATATTTCACACAAAAATGAAGTAGAGTGGTTTCATGTGAAACGTCCAGTTCTAGAGAAGCTTAGTCAAAGTTGTTGGTATAGTGGTGATTAGGGACCAGATGTCCAAAACTTCTAAGGCATTTAAAAGATACCTCAATGGACGTAATAAAATAAAATAGTTAAGAACATATTGCCTGGCGCCCGAGCCAGTGTTTCATGATAGTTTGAGATAAGATTGATTTGAAATATATTTTTCATGAGAGATAACTTTTATCACTACAAATGAGAACTCAGAACTGGTCATTTTGGATATAAAACATCTCTAGCTTCATCACTGAGAAAAAATTTACAAGTAGTTGGTAATTAGCCAGTAACTGTGTCTACAATGCACCATTTGTCATCTAAACACTTAACAGTGAGTGGTAAAATGTGAGCAGTGCCATGTATTTTCAAACTCAAACACGACCAAAACAATGCATTCACTCCATAAAACTGTGACTTGAGGTAAACTTGAGACAAAATTAAAGGTAGCAGATCTAGAAAGGTCTAGAAAAAAGTTGTTTTTAAATAACTGTGGGTTACGTCCTTAAAAAATAAGGTTCTTCAAAGGGTTCTTTGGAGTGAGGCCATGCAAGGACCACTTTTAGCTCCTCGATAATCCTCAAACACGGTTATTTGAAAAAACTCATTGGAAATTACTCGGCATCCCAAAGTTCATGTACTGAAACACCCACAGAGCCCTTTCAGGCAGCGTTATTTTTGAAAGTGCATAGGCCAGTCCCTAGCATGTGCGTCTGTGATGACATCACGTTGACTGTCCCCTCTGGCCTCTAGGGCACACACACCCAAACAAAGTAGTCCACTCCTTTAGTCCACCACATCGTCCAACTTCCGTCTGCCGTAAAAACACACACACACACACCGCATCCGCTCTGGAGGATACCATGACCGGGCAACAATGGCCTTGTTGGTTCATTGTGCTAATTCCCCCCCACCAACCTCTCTTTCCAATCTCTGTTTCGTGCTAATTAATCTAATCCTGTAAGCAGGTGTAAGCCTGCTTGTTAAGGAGCCAAGTCCAGGCTGCCCAGAGCAAAGTTCGCGCGAACACAGCCCGCCGATTGTGAAAGGGAAGAATTAAAAGTGGGCATAAACAACAACAGTGAATTGACCAAACGGCAAGCGGAAAAATCCTGTTTAGGGACCAGACAGCGGGGGGTGAAGAACAGGCTTGTTTTTTTTCCCTTTTTCTTTTTCCTCTTTCTCTCTCGCTGCCTCTCTAACTTACTCACTTTCTTTCTTTTGCATGACTCATCAATATCTCTGCTTTCCACTCCAAGCGAGGGAAGAAAAATGGGACACCCAGTTTTTCACTATTTGTGTTGATTCAAAGAGGAGCAGTGTCTCCAGAAGTTCCTTTTTCTTTCCCCTCCTCCTCCTCCTCCTCCTCTCTTTTCATTCTTTCCTCCTTTCTTTCTTCCCCTGCTTTTCTTCTTGCCGTCTTTTTACTGTGCTCTGTTTTAAATGCACGCAGTGCACAAGGATCTGTCCATGGCCCCGGTGTGAGGGATCAGTATTTGGCAGGGTGGGCCGGCTGGAGAGGGGATAAAGGGACAATGTGAAGGAGCAGGATTTGGCGAGGGCCGTCCGCTGGAGGACAGATAAAGTGAGGCGGCCGAAGGGGCTTTTCAAACACTGCCACCGCGTCCAGGGACGGCTGTGCCAGGGACGGATCTCTTTTCCGCCAGCCACCGCAATTCCAAAGGCCCTTTGGCAGTAAAGGGAGAGGGCTAGTGGTTGTTGTGAGGGGACGAATAAGGGCAAAAGGAACGGGGTGAGGGAAGGGTGGGCGATACATCGATGTTACCATTATTGTTACAAACGACGCTATGATGCGCTTTACTGAGCAGATCATGGGTATCATCAGCACTTCCAGCACACAGAACTGTCATAAAAAATTGAATGGATTCCAATTATAAACAGATTGTAAACAACAACAACAACAACCAGTGTAGAGTAACTGCATAAACCCGCCAAGGAACAAGTTACTGATTGGATGTTAACCAATTAAACCATTACCTTATTTTGGTTATTAGTCTTATTGTTCAGTATTTCCAATTATTTGATTGTTTATCTTATTCGGTCCAAAAATGGAAAAAATATTTTAGTTTTAAATTCCTAATCTGTGAAAAAATGTGGGGATTGTTTTGCTGGTTCTTTTTATCCATTTACACCGAATTTTATAGTACTCATGCATTGTAAAAATGTCTTCAAGTATCGCAGTTTTACCAAAGCCCCACACCCCCTTACTCTAAAGCAATGGTTTGCAAGTAGGCGTGTGTTGGCATTGTGGTGCCTGTGTCATTAAATACATGTCAAAATAAACAGATATTCAGTAAATAATTTAACTAAAAACACTTTGCATTGACAATATAAATAACACAATTTTCTAAATGGTTTAGAATCAGCTAGAAAACAAATTTATTCTAGTTAGGTAGATGTCTCAAAAAGTTGTCAGTGTTGAATAAAAATGCATGCCATTAGGACAGTCACAATGGAGATATTTAATACTGTACCATACCCTTCTTTGTTAATGCTTTATTTGAACATTACCTATACAATGGACTCATAATGCATTCACAAGCACTGAATACAAGGTTCCCACCCTAAGTCAGACTTTTCCATGACTTTCCTTGACCAAAAAGCAGAATTTCCATGACCTCCCGTATAAAGAAATGTCCAGTATAATGTTTGGATGCTGAGCAGAAAAG
>JBBPCX010000016.1:4193701-4214321 GCA_037974365.1 Hydrocynus forskahlii
GGGGGAGAGAGAGAGATAAGTAACAGAGAGATACAGAGAGAGAAGCGATGGAGGCAGAAATGAAGAGCAAAAAATCCAAAAGATAAGGATAGAGAGACAGAGAGACAGAAGGAGAGAGAAGAAAAAGAGAGAGGGCAAGTAAAGAGAGGCTGTTCATCAGGAGAGCAAGTACGTCGGGAACAGAGCAATGAGTAAAACTGAGCAAAGAGAATAAAATGAAGTAAAAAGAAAAAACAAAAGAGAGAGAGAGAGAGAGAGAGAGAGAGAGAGAGAATATGGAGATTGAGGAATGAGCAGGGCCTCTCGGACAGAGGTCTGGCTCGCACCACTCTGAAAGAACCCCAGATCCAGGAAAGCGCCCCATGAGCCTTCCAGTAAAAAATGAGGAGAGTAATAAGAAAGAGCAGAGGCAGGAGGATGCTCGACATTGGCAGCCTGATGTTTCCGGCGTGTTTTTTTTTTCTTTTACTGTGAAAGTCTCTCTCTTATCGCCCGCTGAGTGCCAATCAGAGCCATTGCTGAGGCCAGCGTCTCGGAGGCCCCGTCAGGACAGTTCAGAGCTACCACTGCCAAAGCAAATCAAAACCTATTCCATTTACATTTTGATTTATTTCAGTTGGCCTGGCCAAAGCCTATATATCACAGCTCGTCAGATGGCAACTCCAGACTGAGTGCCTCTGCAATCTGGTGATTGAGAATATACTTAATGAATATTGAAAAAAATGAGCTTGATCCTAGTTATTGAGAGATATTGATTGAAGACTTGGTGAGTAAGTGAGTTTGAGCATATAGATTATGTCATTTGGCTTTATTCCAAAGGATAATGCTTTAGATTCCTATACAGACCGAAAGCATGGCTTTTGTTATTTGTTTAGATACAAAAAATGCAATCCCCTAAACTACAATAGTATTCATGTGCACTTGCATTCATGATCAATTTCGTCGCACTCGAATCACTCTAAATCTCCCCTACTTTGGCTAATTCCTCTGTTTGTCAATCCAAAAAAAACCCCAAACTAACAAATCCTAACCTCTGCTGCGAAGCATTTCCTAGGCCTCCAACAGCCTAGAAAGCCAACCCACATGTAGTGATGTAGTGTAGTCCCAGCTTGGAAGCAAAGGAAAATAAATATTCCTCTAATTACAGAAGGGGGAAAGACATGGGCAGATGTCGAAGAAGACAAACCCCAGATGGATATCTCAGCCTGGGCCGCGGATGCATCCTGACCACGAGGCAGGACAGAGACCCACAGCACTGGAGCTCTGGGGGCGCGCTGCGGACGCTCGGATGCCTTCGCTGCAAAAAGACAGCATCCCTGTGATTAGGTAGATCTCAGAGCCAGCATTCAGAGCTCCGGTTCAGGTGAATGGCGTCTAACTGAGGACTCGATGTGATGGTGAACAGGAAATGCTGCGGCATTGTTCCTCCAGGAAATCCCCGCCTGCATTCATACCTGCTGGTGTCTCGCCACAAATCGCACCCCCTCCAAATCTATTCACCCCTGGCGCTCAGAAAACGCCTTCTAAGAGAAAGGGTCAAGAACCTATTAAATACCAGCTTTGATAACAATGACCCCCAGCCTTGCTCCCCTAGCACCCCCCCAACTTCACTTTTAAATCTCCCCTCCTCCTCTCTCTCAGCTCCTCAGATTCTATCCATCCATCTTCCCTCTTTCTCCCTGTGCTCCGTCATGTTCAGCTTCTGCTTAGTGTAGTGCAGCGTGTTCGACGTTCATCTGTTTTATGAATGCGTAACAGTTCGGGTGAGTAACGCGACACCCAAAACAGAGCTGCTAAACACGGGAAACGGCGCACGCTCCGACCCCTGCAAGCCAATGTTTACGTCATGCTTCCAGTCCTTTAACCCTTAGTCTGTGTTCATTTTGCTGTATTGTTCCAATGTCATTATGTAATAACACACTTACTTATTCACAGGCACATACTGAATAATATTTACATGCAGATTTAGATATGTGTGCCCATTTCTACAGAAGTGAAGCAAAATGTACATTTTTTTACCTTGAACAAGAGTATACACACAACAAGAACTTTCCACCAAATTCAACCCATGTCATCTCTTCTTTAGTCCGCTTATTTGGAGGAGCTACGAGTGAGAAATAATTCATACGAAGAAGTTTTCTGCAGACGCTTCGCCTCCACGCCATTTGCTTTTCTAGTAGTGTTTTTTTTTTGCTCCAGACACTATTTTCCGTGTCTTTTTTGTTCTTTTTTCTTTCTTATTGCCTATGAGCACAGAGTGTTTCATCGCTTTGCTGCGGTACAACCAGTTTGGAGCGGCGCTTGGTTAGCCGTTTTTATCAGGATGACTATTTTCGTGGCACCGCTCCCTCTCCCTGCACCCCTTCCCCCCCCCCCCCCCCCTGCGCCTTAACGAGCCCTCGGCCGTCCCCATTTCCCAGCTATAAAAACACGGGCTTGCGCTGAAGATGCTTGGAGGATGTGGTTATTATTGCACCACGGCCCGGGCCACTTTCAGTAAATGATGCTCCAAACATAGACCGAAAGGAATGACTTGGGCTTCTGCTCATCATTCCTCATTTGCACAGGCCCATGAGTCAGCCCTGGTGATATTATTTGTTCCAGAGAAAACACCAACTCTCTGTCTCTCTCTGTCTCTCTCCCGCTCTCCTTCTCTCTCTCACCCAGCCTCTGTGCAATACTCGGCCTGGGCAAGTAATTCAAAAAACATGGCCATAATTTGCTATGACATGTTTCATTTTGGAGCTCCGATCAGATAGGCATCTCTATTGCATTCGTCTTTTGGACAGAAGAAAAGTGGGGCTATTTGGGCAGGCTGGGAAAAGGGTTTAGCATGGGGCCAAACTAAAAAAAAATGTCCAAAAAAACTAAACAAACCAAAAAAACGTTGGGACAACCTAGACAGTAACGCGTTGTTTATTCTTCGTTTGTGTCCGCCGAGCTTAAATGAGCCGTAGACCCTCACGTGGATGTCAGAGGTGAAATGATCGTCCACAATACCGAGAAGAGCTCTCTCAAAACTGGAAAGTTCTTACAGCATAATCGCTTTTGATGTAATTACTGAGGCGAAGGGTGTTTTTAAAGCTGGATGTCATTCATTTTAAACATGCAGGCGAATGTTTTTGCACAGACAAAGAGCAAGAGGTTAAAAAGATTGAGATTTCTACCTCGACTCAAAGCCAGTGGCTAAATTCTATACTTTTTCGGTGGCTACTAGAGCGCTGCCGACCTAAGCCACAAATATGACCGTTTTCCCTGAAAAGTCAGGCAGGGGGGAAACAAAGCACTTGAGGAAAGAGAGCGTGAGTGAGACAGAGAGAGAGAGAGAGAGAGAGAGAGAGAGAGAGAGAGTGCAAAAGCTGGCCAGTGACCCGCTGAGGTTTAATTTGGGTGAGAGTTGAGCGAGAAGCCAGAGGCAAGACTGCATGTGCGCATGCGCCACACACAATCTCACTCACACACACCCACAGGGGAAATGTCTTTTTGCCCTTCCGCCACCTTTGGTAAGGACCATTACTTCCACCCACCCAACGTCCCTGATGGAACAGAAGTCTTATCAACTCAAAAAAACCCCCAAAAAATATATACACACACAAACACACACGCGCACACACACACACACACACACACACACACACACACACACATATATATATATATGTATATATATATACACACACACACACACCCCTATATACATATACCTCAAACATACTCCATAGTCCACTACGCATAGTCCACTCCCTCAGAGTCTGAAATCAATCCTCTGCATTCTAGTGCTTAAAGTAATACATCTGCACTTTTGAACACAATGAACACAAAACCTGTTGACTCAAAACATACGTATAATAGAAGCTAATGGGCAGCTGCTTTCTCATGAGTTTTCCGTTCCAAGTACTGAGAAACCGTCTGTGGTAATGGACAGCACAACTCAGATAAAAAAAACGCTTCCTTCAACATTATACATTCTTTTGGGATGCTGCATTTTAATCCACACTATATAACTTTTCCATTTAAAAAGAACATAATATTTCTATATAAGTAGTTTTAAAGGATTAGGAAAATTCTTCTCAACTTTCATTGTATGTTAATCCAACAACATTTTATTATAAGTAATTTGGAATCTTTTCTACAGGTCCGTTTATCATGCGGTTTTGATGCGGTGTAAATGACTTTTTCAAGTGACATTGTTTTTACAAGGCTACGTAAGAAATGGAGGTACAAGGTTTAGTTCTGACTGCAGAGGTGTGTAACTCGGAGGTGTTTTGCCTGATCTGACACACGATTCAGCTCAACTGTTAATTGCCAGGTAGGGCGGTACACCTAAAAAAAAGAATGATGTATTCACTATTTATAATATTTTATCTAATCAGTTCTTGGGGTTGGACACAGATGCTGAGAAGGTCACTGAATGGACAGTGCGGCAGAGCTGTTCTCAGGATCAATCAACTGTAGACAGATGCTATCCAACAGATAAACACACGTCTAATCCTGCTCTAAAAATTGTCCAACCCTTGAATCCTCCCAAAACAAACCTTGAAGGGAAAAAAGGTTTCAGAGACAGCCAGAAGAAGCCCTCCCGAATCAGCAGTGCTAAACGGGTGATAATTGCCCTCACTGCTTCAACAGCTGTACAAGCTGATGTTGCTTGCAGGGGGAAGAATGGCCCCTTTCAGATGGGCTGGCTGTCCCCCGGGCACCCCTTCAACCCCTCCTCTTGGTCCCGTCCTGTCAATTGTAAACACATTGCGGCCCGTCCCTTATGTCTTCGTTCTTCAGAGCTCTGGGTTTTTCTTGGCCGAGCGTGGGGCAAACCCAATCGGACAAGAGTCCAATGTTTATTATGATGTCTCGCAGTACGTCTTCACACTACTACGGCTTACGTTTTAGCTTTGCACAGGCCAAGCTCCACAGGATGACCCTTGAATAGAAGGGAACTTTCCAGAAGCTAACCCAAGTAACCCAAGACCAACCCAAACCAAAAGCCTTGGGGCCATATTTGAGGTCAAATGCAAGTGCAGCCAAATTGGATTTGCCTTTACCTGCCTCTTACCCCAATGAAAAGGGTAATTAACGTTGTCTGGCTGATTGAAACAATAGCCCCCTAGTGCGACAGATAAGGAACTCCAGCCGGGGACGGCCAGACAAAGTTCCTCCACTTCAAAGCCTTTCCCGAAGACCCTGGACGCTATCGGACACTAACCTTATTGGGGATTCAGTTTAGGAGGGTACACGCACATAATCGAAAGGCTGAAACAAAACCAGTTGTGGCCCCCACCCCCACTGCCCCCACCCCACAACCCCAAGAACTGATTAGTTCAGAGAGTCTGTCATGACATGGTGAAACACGAAGCATGACCTCCTTCGATTGGAAACGGACCTGAGATCTGAGGATAGGCCCCGGTGCCATAATTGAATCAAGCTTTGCGGGCGCATCGGGAAAGTTTTGCGTAAAAAAAGAGTCCAAATCTCATTATTGATTCTTGACTAAGGAAGTTGGCAAGGTCGCTTCTATTAATGTCGTGCTGCTAGCTGTTAGTGGCTCACCGCTGCAGGGCTTCAGTGTTTCATAGCTGACGTTGGAGGCCATAGAGCAACAAGGGATTTTCCTCCACAAAGGAAACAACTTACACGAATTTGAATTATCCCGATGACAGGTAACAATTCGCAGTCGCAGCCCACCAGTACAACGATGAGCTCATCCCAGTAGTTCTATCAGGTTTTGTGGACTTAGGACATAGTTCCCTTATCCTGCCTACCCAGCTCGCAACATGTCTAGTAAATCCCAGATGCTTGCTGAAATAAAATTATGTGGCCTTTTCAGTAAAAAAAAAAAAAAAAACCACTTCAGTGTTTCATTAAGATTTCATATGTTCTGTCTATTTCTTTCTGATCAAAAACAGACTATTTGGCTGGAAATGCGCATCAAACAAAAATATCTGAATCTGTATCAAGCCAAGAAACCATCTTGAAGTCCAACACATTTGAAGGAAATAATCTTAAAGTCCAACACTTTTGAAGCTACATTGATCTGTCAGGACAAAGATTACAGATTGATTACACAAACATGGTTCTGATTTCTCATATGAATAAAGAGAAACAAATTTCTCTGACGTTTTTGTTTTTATGCTTTCCGCCACAAAACACACCCAAAACAAACACGCGCATATGCATGAGAACACACACCCAGATGTGCCCCCTCTGACATAAGCTGGCAGCTGCTTAGCTGGAAGTGGAGTCGTCATTCTAAAGCAATAAGCCGTTAGCAGACACCTGCAGGCCTGAAAATAAACAGGGGGTATTTGGACTTTTTCTCTCTCTGCTGAAACACTTGACTCGAGGCCTGACACTCACAGCTAGGAAAAACAATCCTATTTATGTACTTTCGTAGTGTGAACACCCTGTTTCACCACCCTGCAAGGCAACTCAGTGAATGCGTCATCACATGCACGCTTACACACACACACGTTGGTATTCCTGTCTTTGTGGGGTTCTGTCTGATGACCTGTGTATGGCTAGTACACTAGTATCAGTAGTGCTACTGTGCTACAGTAATTTTTGTTGCTGTACTTTTATTCTCTCTCTCTCACACACACACACACACACACACACACAAACACACACACACACTGACCACATGTCACCCTGGCTTATATTTACTTTTTCCTACATCACATTGCATAAATACGTAAGAACTAGACTTTTACAGCAGTACAGCTCAGTAATACTGGACAAAAGAGAGACAGTCCAGTAATTTGACCTCACTATACACACACACACACTCCTGCTGAATACAGATCGCCACTCTGAATGTCCCTTTGATCTCGGAACACCTCGTCATTGTACTGGCTAGGAGGATCAAACGTCCAATGAAATGTTTGGAGGTGCTTGAGAGGAGGCCTCCATGACAGGTGAAAATGTAATCGCCCACACCACTACAACCATTTCTCACTCTCACCATTATCTCTCTCTCACACTGGCTCGCTCACTCACTCACTCACACACTCACTCTCACATTCTCTCATTCACTGCTCGTCCCTCTCTCTCCCTGCCACAGACAACAGCACACACGCACTCTCTCGATGTCCTGTTGGTGTGGTATGAGCGCTAAACCCATCCTGCTACCTGCAATCTGTTTCAACTTTAAAAAAACTCAAGTGTTTGGGCTGCCTTAATGTTTGCCTTAAAGCTGTTTAACCGGAATTCAACAACCTCAAAATCATTTTAACTCTGAAGTTAAAACACCAAAATAAAGTTGAAACACCAGTTCTTTGTGTAGTGTAGAGACACGTGGAAATGAAGCAAAAAAGGTCTCGAAATAGTACAGAATCATGAATATTTTTTCTGTGTTTTGCTTTTTACTCTTATTTATTTCCAGATTTAAGTAAAAAAAATCTCATTGTGATCTCAGACCATTGGACCCTGTATGTATAAATACCTGTTGTTTTGAACAGCTACTCACTACTTCATTTTCTTTAAAGGGCCCATACCCTGTTTTTTTTTCTTTGGATTTTTACCCCTGAGGTCTCCTTACGACATCTATGTTCATTATTCATTTTTATATGGCTCTTTGCTAGCCCTTCCTTATCCTGTAGAATTAAACAACCTGTTGTTGTGCTTTTAAGACTGACACATGTAAACCTTTGTTCTGATTGGTTGTTGTGTATAGGGCTTCTTTCAGAAAGCAGTCTAGGCTGAAACACACTTTTAATGTCAGTGTAACAAGATTGTAGGTTGACTAGGTTCAACTACACTGAATAAGGAAATATGTTGTTTTTTGTGACATCATAAAAACACTGAATTCAAAACCGAGAGCAGGATTTGTCAAAAAAAGTGACATGACGGTCTCAACCTACATATTAAAAACATAAAACAAAGTTTGAGGTCCGGCATCACAGTGAGGGGATAGAATGTGTGGAGTCTGATATATTTCCCAAAATGGCACAGTCACAAATATTGTCACCAAAAAAAATACACACATAATATTGTTTTCTCTGAATTGTTAGTCTTTAATATGTTCATTTTTTACAAACCGATAAAGAAAACAAAACAAAAAAATCCAGCAGGTAATGCATCCTATAAAAAGCGTGTGTGTGGAAAAACCACACTGGGCTTTCTGAGAATCAGGTGTTAGGCTGCGCTTTCCTGGGATGATCCCTCAAACTGTACTTTTACATGGAAGGGCAAGTCCACCAAATTCTGAACTCTGAATTCCACAGAGTTATTTTTTTACCTCTTCTTTGTTGGTACTATAAACGTATCCCTCCTCCTCCTCCTCCTCGGTCACACACACACTGACACATTAGTCCACACACTCTCTTAAACACGTTCTCGAAAAGACATGTACACACACCCTTGACCTTTACCAGCAGGACTCCCATTTGCCAATGACCAAGACTAGTCCTTGGGGGAAAAAATCTGATCACATTAGCCAGACATTACTCCTTATAAAAAAATCCCCAAGAAAACACTGAATCGCCTCATGATCGTAAAGCAGGCAAGTAAAAGTTCACTGGCCAATTGTAGAGGATGCACAGAAAGCCATAGGGGTCTGCTCCTAATTTCCCGCCCTGAGCTATGTAATCTATGGCCCAGATTAAGGTAAAGGAGTTATTCTTGAGTATTTTATTAAGAGGCGCTTTAGGCACTGGAAGAAGGGCTTTATTGCTTCTCAAACAGCGTGCCATACAATACAAGACAAACATTTGCTGTTATTTCAGCAAACTAGAGTCAGATGTGGCAGCAGTTTTTTTTTGCTCTTCTTTTTTGGCTGGAGGAACAGGGCATCAAAGGAAAAGTCTCTCAAAACACAACTCTTCCCTTCTGCATGGGTCTCGCCCTGAGCTGGGTCCGGTAGATAAATAGCGAGGTGTCAAAAGAATACACAGGGAATCCGCCACCTAGTTTTAATTAAAGAGCCAAGTGCTGACATGCATGCTGGGAAGGCACAGAGAATGTTACCTTTATAGCCCATTCGCTAGTAGACCTCAACTGGGAGTCAGTCAATTAATGGGAGCTGTCATGTCTACAAATATTGTGGGAGGTCATGAATCATTTCCCCGATATTCAGGTCTAATACATGATCAGCACTCTTTTTTTTTTTTTTTTAGAAATCTTGGAGAACGAGGACCGCATTGATTCCCTCAAAAGTGGAGCACAATAGAAGAGGCAAGGCTTTAAGAACATCGTGAGAAGTTGCTCACCTTTTCCTAACGTCTTTGTCTTTAAGGGAATTAACGCTTTATTTTTTAAATTAAAGTAAAGAGTCAGTTGCAGCGACCAAATGACTAATTTTTTGGATGCTGAGTGCAGATGGACATTGAACTTTGCTCAACTCTTAGCATCACTGTATCAGGAAAATTAACCAACCCATCGGTCAAACACACAACTGGGACTTGATCCCCACTAGAGATGTGGAAAAGTGAGCAGGGCAACCTGTGTGCTCTAAAACAACCCAAAGCCAAGCTCTCTGACCCCTGACATTCCAAATATGTCAGTCAAACAGCAAAGAATAACAAACAAAAGGTTGCTAAATGACCTCAGGTGGAATGGTCACCACAAAAGGAGCATGTGACCATGACACTGCACCATCCCACACTTCACTAAAATCTTGCAAAATATATCATGATAAATCAAACATACATCACACATAGACTACGAGCTATAAGTTTGCACACTAGACTACAAGCAAGTACAAATATGATGACAAAAATCTCAAAATTTTTATGGGTGACAACACACAGAAGACAAAATATACAGAAAATGAATAGGAGCTAAACTGAATTTTTAAATCTACCGGTAAAGAATATAATACACTATAATACAGTGTATTACCCAAAAAAACATCATTTGTTCTCATTTTCTTGGGCAATTCTGTTCAAACATAGAATTGTCACATATTAAATTATAGCCGTATAGGAATTTTTCCTCTAACAGAATGTTTTCCCCAATTTCTACAAGATTCTGTAACACTGAAGGCAGTGTCCGAGACAGACAGAGCCATCTTCAGGACGAAAACATTTGTTTCACATAACTTATTCCCAATTAAAACTTTAATTGACGTCTTCAAAAAACCCCAGAGACATTTGCGAATGGTCAATTCAGGAGCGGACCAAAACCCACACAGGCTGGCATTCTAACCGCTCATAAAACACAACTCCGAAACCGGATCTTCATTTTATGTTTAGCTGGAGGATGTGGCTTGATTTCATGGAGGCATGGAGAGAGAAAGAGTACAAAAGTCACAAAGTACTCTACTGTGTGTGTGTGTGTGTGTGTGTGTGTGTGTGTGTGTGTGTGTGCGTGCTTGTGTGAATGACAGCTTTTCCAGGCCTCCAAATACGGTCTCAACGCACTCAGTTACGACAGACTGCCAGCCATTGCACCAAGAGACTGATGCACAGTAACAGAGAAGAGTGGGTGAAAAGAAGCAGGCTTCTTCATCATAATGGATCACTGTGTAGATGTGTACCATATACAGTTTTCAGATAATCTTACATGAGGTGTTTCAGCAATTATTAATTAACTTTGTGTGACTAGCAAACAGAGAAGGTCACAGAAGAAACAGCATGAACATGCTCAGAAGTGCTGACTATTCTTCATAACATGACATCTTCAGGAAATGCACTTCTGCATATGTCCCAACTAATATACTATGACCAGGAAGTGTCCAGAAAAGCAGGGACACTTCCTGCTAACCACAGCTAACCTGTGAAGGTCCAAGGAAGTTTTAAAACGTCAAAAAAGGCATCCACTGCTGTCCCAGCTAGCTAAATGTGCACGAGCTAGACAAGTCTCAGTGAGCTAATTCGCTAACCATGCAGTCTCCGAGCCTGGACATGATGCACATGTTGTGAATGACTGTCCCATCTCACTATAAGCTTTAAAACACAGTGTATTGCCTTTCTTTTTCTATTCTGCTCTGTAGCCTTTAGCTTGCTAATTAGTATGCTAGTAAAATAATAGTAAAGTATGCTTAGCAGTAATGTGGAACAGACAAAATACAGCTCTGGGAAAAAAATAACAAACGTTCATGTTCAGTTTCTCAGGTTTTATCTTTTATAGGTGCAGGTATTGAACTGAAGTCCTATTTCTCCTAATTTCTGAATAAAAATATTGTTCTTTAAAGCATAATTTTAAAGAAAATGACAAAACATCAAAATAAAAGAAATGATGCAGTGTTTACAGAATAATTCAAAGAAAACAAATCTTGTTTTTACTCTTCAACAAAATGTCAATAACTTCTAGTAGTGTTTTACCATCCAACTGGTCCCACTGCGAGAGGAGAGTGTTGCTTACAGCAGTGGTTGTTATACCATTCCTCATTAAATAAGATGTGATTCAGGTGATCACTAATCAGTACCTCATAAAGCAGAATGAGGTGCTTGTGTAGAAATTTAACAGACACTGGCGTGGAATAGTTGTCATTGCAGTGGTCTCTTATTTTTTTCCAAAGCTGTATGTTGGTAGGAAAAGTTTGAACACAGCACAAAGAATGTTATAGTTTAGTACTATTAAATGTCTTAAAGTATTTTACAGCTTTGTCTGCCGTTTTTGTCAGATTTGAAGCAGGAACTGAACCACCTTGCAATGATTTTTGGGCCATTTCCTGCTCAGCCTATGTTCACTCCTATGTCTCTCATTGGACTGTAATAAATTTTGAAAGGGAAGGCCCTAAAGAACTTAATGCTAATTCAACGAGAAGGGGTTAAGTGTGAACACAAGCCAGAGTTAAAATCCTGGTAAAGTTCCCATGGCAATTTACCTGCGTGAGACCCAGTTCAATAGCTAATGACTTACTCAGAATCCCTGCGTGACCTACACGTTACCAAGCAAAATCACGACGACTACATTTTAAAGCTAAATATTTCTGTAACACTTCCTTAACAGCTGAATTAGTTTAGTTTGACAAAATGTTACACATTATTTTGTACATGAATCTTGAAAGATTTGGCAAAAAAGTGTGCAAAAGTAAGCCAGCGAATGGCCAGCGTAGCATAGTCTGTTTCTACAATAGAGCTATCAATTTTTATGAGACAAAAAGAACTGATGACTATTCATCTTGAAAATATCATCTCTTGTTTCTAGGGTATTTTCATTCCATGTATGAATGTGTAGACCCTTAAAGTGCCGTTAAGGTTTGAACATTACTGGTAGAGCTAATCAAGGTTTTGAGTGTGACCAGGAAAAGCAATACGCAAATTCGGCTATCCCAGTTGACCTAGCACTTCCTGCATGGTCACCTAAGACACATTTCACAAGCCGAGGACCCTGACAAGGCTGGTTATTCCTGTCTAATGCAGTCCACTCAGGCAGGACAAATAGTGGCACTTTAGGGAGCATCTTTGTGAAGGAGAGTTAATGATTATCTCCACAGCTGCGGCGTGCAGCCAGCACAGTGCTAAGACATCCCGTTCCCCTTTGTGAAGGACGCTAATCTCGTGCGAGGCTCTCCTCTGGGGACCTCCCAGCTGATAATGTCATAGAGTCCAAGTGTATAACAGAGCAATTTGTTTCACTCCCAGAGCTCCGGCCGACTTGCTCCCTCTCTTGTGCTCACTTCGGACTGCTGAAGAGGAATGAGAGTGTATCGATTGGTGGCTTTTAAGAGGCCCATGCAGAGACAATTAAACAGTGAAAGCATTTTGCTAAGGCATTACTGCTTTGTTATAATACTCATTTCTTAAGTAATTCTTAAAAAAAAAAATCTGACTTTGAGGTTGAACTAGAAATTCTGTAGGCTAGAAATTTTAACTTAACCTCTACCCTTGAACCGTACGTTCACCTTGGTGTTGAATGTAGTCCATTCGCTGCAATGAAGAATGTGTGTTCAGCCAGTGCCACATATAGATGCTACCATGCCACTGCCATGTTGGTTTCATTGCTGCGTTGAGAATGGTTTACAATCTTGTGGTCAGAAACTGGCCAACAATGATTGGGGTAGAAGGTGTGTGGCAACAATTGTAGGGTGCAAAGCTGTCAAAAGAGTTAGCTTTAAATTGATGGTTCTGTAGATAACTGTTTTTGTAAATGAGATCTGGGCATATGAAGTTTATCGTCGCTGTCTGGCGGAATCCTCCTAACTCCACTTGTCTTCTTTGTTGTTTTTTTTCATAAATCGATACTATTGGTCAGTCTCCACGTGGGTCTGTAAAATTGAGAAATTATTAAGCAATGAAAAGTGTTGGAAATAGTTATACCAATTTTGATGACACAGTATTCATTTATTTAGAATATACATAGTTTTTTTGAGTTTCCTGAAAAATAGCCATTTTGGACATATGAGGTTTCCGCCCGACAGCGACGTTATTCAAGTTTAAAGAACCTGCACATATGAAACAGGTTCTAGGAAGAACTTTTAATTTGATATAAACTGATGTTATGTGACAATTGCAAAAAGAAATAATAGAGTTTCTGACAAATAATAGTCAGCGGTTTGACAGTATTTGCTCAAGCACAAGGATTCCAAGCAGGCAAACAAAAGACTGTAAATCACTGTGGATAAAGACGCCCTCCAAACGCAATGAATGTAAATGTAAATGGTTTACCAAACCCAACACAACTTGACTTCCGTCCTTGGCTTAGGGGCTTGACTTCTGTCAATGGATGGATGACGTTGGGGGAGTTGGGGGCTCCACTGTGCTCTTTAGTTATAGTGCATCATTCTGTCCATCGTTATGGGACAATACTAAAATAAGGGACAAGCAGTTAGCGGAAATGGGGGAGGGGTTTACTGGAGGCTGAAAAGGCTCCAAAATAACAATAATGGACTTCTGCAACATACTTCCACAAACTCACCGTGTGACCATTACCCCTGCAGCCCTCCATTCCTTCCCCTCGCCCTTGTGTCCCCCCTCAGCTTTCCATTCCTTCACCCCCGCCTCCTCCTTCTCCAGTCCTCTTCTCATCTCCTTTTCAACAAGAGCAGTTTGTCAGGGTCAGAAAGCAATTCAAAACCCCTATTAATGAGCAAGGGAGAGAAAAGTGAGGTATGGGAGGGAAAAGGAGGAGGGGCGGAGGGACGGAGGGCTGGCGGGGGTGTCTGCCATCAAAGCTGACGAGAAAAGAAGGCCAGGTGGTTGTGGGAAATCGCAGCCTTTTTCGGCAGGGACGGAATCTTCGGCTGTAATTAGCAGGCTGGATTGGGGCCCTGGAGGATAGCCCCTCGGAGGGTAACAATTTGCACTTCTACAGGAGCCGCTGGAGGGACGAGAGAAAGGAGAGGAAAAGGGAAACTATGGCATCTTTTATCGGTGAGGACAAAGCTGCCGCATCCTTTCAAAGGCCTCCGCCAAGGCTTCCAGAGCAGAGGAAGAGCGAGTGAAATAAGGGGGTTGGTGGTGGGGTGGGGGAGGGGGTTTGTCTGACGGACAGAGCCTCTGACAGGGGTAATGAACGGCGGGACCGAGGCCTGTCTATCTGTCCCGGGACGTGGAGGGATGTGGGGCATCCCAGGGAATCCGGTGATGCACGGCCGGGGACAGCTCGTAAAGAAGCACGGGGCGGCCGACCTCTGGCGCAGCGCAGGGACCGGAGAGGGCCTTTACGACCGCCACTGGATTTAACGGCCAATAATGACTGGAATAACCACTTAGACCGTCCCACAGGCCCATGCAGCAGCGGGCGCAGAGCAGGATGATATATTCAGGCCTGGGGGATGACAGGAGCGATGTTTCAAACATGTAAAGGACTGAGGAAGGAGAGGAACACCCTCTGTGTGTGTATGTTTGTGTGTGTGTGTGTGTGTGTGTGTGTGTGTGTGTGTGTGTGTGAAAGAGTGAGGGAGAGAGAGAGAGAGAGAGAGAGAGAGTGAAGGAATGAGTATAGACATAGAAGCACTGTTAAAGAAAAAAGTCCTTTAGAGAAGATACATTTACACTTACTGTATATACACAAATACACACTGTTTGGATCACTTGTGAAATAAATATTTTTTATTTTCTTCGGTGATGAGTTATACTGTGTAGATTGGGTTTTTTTTATATTACATACTGCATCTGTGGCTTCTCTGGGCTCAGCAAATACAGTGTGAACTGTTTTCACATCCAAATCACTCAAGTCATTTGTGAAACACCGCTGGAATATGGTAAATATTAGAAGTACATGTTGGTCCTTGGCTAGTTGCCTGGACCAGACCCCGGGACCACCGTGCTCTCTTAAGCAGGTGGTCAGGGGGGGGGGCGCGTTTGGGGGCAGCACCGCAGGAGGTGCGAGAGGCAGAACAGCCATGGAAAGTAGGCTGATGTCCATGGTAGGCTAAAGGCTAACTGACTGGTGTTTTCTTCCATATTGTTCTCGAATGGTGTGGACTACTTTGGACTGTAACTGAATACATAGCTGGAGGTGATCGAGGGTCTGCTATTTCCTTTAACTGAAACACACCTGAAATATCCACACTTATTTGTAGCACACTGATGTAAAGATTTCAACGGGTATACTGGATAATATGTATATTTTAGAATATACTAGTAACAAATAAGAATTAAATTCCTCATAAACATCCTAGAAATTTATTATCTGATAATCTAAGCACTCTATGCAGATTTCCAACTTTAGATCCAGCAACACACCCCCAAACAGTGACACTACCACCTCCATGCTTAACAGTGGAAATTATAAACTGCAAATTATAACTTTGCTAACATGTGCAACTTAGTTGGTAGTAACTTGGTTAACAGCAGATCTTGATTTGAATCTAGCTTTGCAGGTATGAAGAACAGATGTGGACCACGGATGTATGTAGCTCTGGATAAGAGAGTCCGCCAAATGCCGTAACTGTAACTGTAACTGTAGAAGCATCCTCTCCCAAGGAACCATTTAAAACTTCAATTCATTAGTCTACAGCATTATACACCAGTCTTTTACGAACAGTTTCTTTGGCCCATGCAATTCTTTTCCTCGTGTTAGGAACCCTCAAAAGTAGCTTTCTGGCTAAACCGCAATTCTTTAGCCCCCACGTCTCTCAGTCTTCTGCGTACCGTGAAAGTTCATGTTTTGGTACTATGGCATTCATTCAGTTTCACATGGATTTCTGTTGCATAAACTGGGAACTTTATGAGCTTGTCTTGTGCCTTAGAAGTGGATTGAGGCCTACCAGGCCTCTTACTGTCCAGATTAGATGCAATTTTTTGGTGTCTCTGGATGGTATAGGCAACCGTGTGGAAAAGATATATTTTTCTAAATTTCTCGGTAACTATAACCTTCTCCGTTCAGAATAGGAGCTGACATCTGCCACTGATAATCAATACTTCACATACACAATAATTGTACTACTGGCCTAGAAAAAGCCACCTAATATAATTAGAACGTGAATCACCACACAAGTGTTAGATATTTAACAAGTTAAGTGACACATAGTGCTTTTAAAATTAAAGAACAGTGTAGAATTTGGCTCTGCATCACCACACAACCAGTTAGTAGGATTTCAGACATGCCCTGTTATACATTCTTTCCATGAGATTTCCAACAAAACTTTTATTTCATATATTTTCATTTATAGTTGTTCACTAAACAACTTTCAAATGCTGAATTAGAATAATAAACGTCTGCAATTTGTGAAATAAATGGAAAAAATGGTAAAGATGTGTGGTGTGCAAAAACCTTTGACTGGTAGGGTATAAATATAGGTGTGATTTGAATGGTGTCTTGTTGAAGTCCAGGCCAAGGCACATTGACGACTTAATTTTGTTTGCATTTTTGTGCCGATGTTGATCTTAAATTACAGCTCACCAGCATCCTTTGGCCCGAGATCATAACACCAATTCATTAGCTGTTGGCACATGAGTCGATCCTGATTTTCAATAAACTCTCTAAAGCTGATAGAGAGGAAGAGGGAGACAGTCATGAAAGAACCCCTAGTTCACAGGCTGGCACATGTTCAAGCAACATATGCTGCCATAATCTCTTAAGTCCAAATTTAATTATGTAATAGCACAAACACAAGCAGAGTGCAGACACAGCAGCTAAGCCTGCAGCTAACTAGCCTGAAATTCACCCACATCCTCTATGAGCTCATAACTAGAGGCCACAGTGCAGTTTTTGAGGCAACACTGACAGTTTAGTATATCTGTAGATACATGACCTGAGACATGTCTTCATAAATGTAATTGTCCACCTCGTGTAAATTTTATTTGTCCATTAATCCTCAGAGGAAGATTTGGAGCAAGCAACAAAACTACTATAAATAAAGAAGTGGAAATGGAGCCAAATGCTGATTTTTAAGACAGGGGTGTTCTTCATAAAGATAGGGCGTATCCCTATTCATACCTAGTAACTAACATCTCAAGTGATCTGATCATAAGTGGTCAGCAATCAGCCACACCTGACAGGTGAAGTGAATGACACTGATTATCTCACCACAGTTGCACCTGTCAGAGGGTAGGTATACATCAAGTATACAGTCAGTTTTTGAGGTTGATGTGTCAGAAGCAGGAAAAATGGGCAAGCGTAAGGATCTGAGTGACTTTGACAAGGATCAAAATGTGATGCCTGGATGACTGGGTCAGAGCATCTCCAGAATGGCAGTGTTGTGTTTCCAGTATGAAGTGGTTAGTATCCAGGAAACATGATCCAAGGAAGGAAAACCGGTGTATTAGCAACATGGTCATGGGCACCCAAGGCTCATTAATGCACATGGGGAGCAAAGACCGGCTCTTTTCGTCCGATCCGAACTACTGTAGCACAAATTGTTGAAAAAGTTATTGCTTTCTATGACAGAAAGATATGAGAACAAGATTTATGCCTGCCCTAGTGGTACAAAGGGCCAAACTTGTTCAACTAGCGTAGCTCAACAGCCACATTCTTTGAAACATCTAAATAATAAATGTGGTGTTTACTTTGCCCAGTATTTGATCTTTTAAAAGTTCTGTAATGTTCACATGTAAAAATGCTAGCGCCTTGCCATAGTTTGCACAGTTTACAAATCAAAACAATAAGTGGACCATGTTTTTAAACTGGCAGTGTTTAAGGTTTAGAGGTCAATTTCCCCTTCTTACAGAAACATATTGTCAGCTGACTATAAAAAGTCATCAAATGTTTACCTTCCTCTAAATTGTTCTGTACCTGCCACATGCTGCATTTAATTACATTTCATTTGTATTCAGGCTGTTTTTCTTTCCTTTAAGTTAGTTTCCCCAAAAATGTGCTTAACCAGACTGGAGCATCTAAAGAGCGATTGACAGCAACAGGGTTCTACTTTCATCATTATGCAGTGATGGGACTGTAAGGTAACTGCCCTATGGTAGAGGATTCCTTTGCTGGTACTCTGACTTATACCAAAACCGTTTATACAGAGCTTTCTAACCCCATCCCACAACCATATAAGCCAGAGTGGGTTCAAAACGGATTGTTTTGAGTGGCAAGAAGCGGGAATGACAGCCGCAGTTTCAGGTCACTTCTCCACAGAAGGCTCAGAAGACGTGATAGTGATAAACCCTGTGAGAAAACACTGCATTCTTGAAGTACTTTGAACGCTTCTGTTTAGTCAGGCTACTTTCCGTATAGCAGTATGTGTTCAGCTAGCAGGTGATAAGATTCCCAGTGCACAATAGGTTGCACTAGCATCGTGCTACATCTGCACCCAGCAGCGTGCCATGCTTCTGCCTGGCATTAAAAAACTCTCAACATCCTTTTGTGCCTCTAACTCACACATTAAGCGGGACTGAGACAGGGCATACTTATCGGAAAACTTCCCCGCTCCCGAGATAAAACTGCAGCTAAAGAAGTTTGGAAGAGAGTTCCGCTAACTCGTTTGTTTCCTAATCGGCAGGAGTGCTTAAGATTACAACTCCAGATTTATCACTCTACAACAAGAGGAAGAGGGGCAGAAGTTAAGCTGGTCATGAAAGAAGCATATTGTCGGAATCAGCAGCGACTTTTCTGTAAGATGGCTTACTTTAGTGATTGTATTTTTAGAAACAAATCAGATCCTTGTGTAGAATGAAAGAAAGGAACTGTTAGAGGCATTGTTTGTAGATTTAAAAAAAAATCAGGCAATCTTCTATTTCTTTTTTTTTTAATCCATGCAGATGTTTGTTTTGTGCCTGGAAGTCGCAGAAGTACTTCTCAGGAGGTACATAAAAAGCATTCCTAAGCAGCAGAGTTGCTCTTAGAGAAAATACCTCAAAGCGGTTAAGATAATGCACAATTGTCGTGTGGATTGAAGTGCAATCTCGCTCCCACTTCCCCTCGCAGATAAGTGCTCCCATTGATGAGACCTGGCACCCTGCTCTTATCTCCCCAACACTTCACACCAGGAGCACAGCGCACCAATAAAGGCCCGCTAGATTGTAATGGTAATACAGCCGCTTAATCTCAACTCCCCAAAAACTGCAACATCTAGTCTGTCGGGCAAACAATACTGTAAAACGCTCTTTTTTCACACATAAGCAATTTTGCATGGGAGTATATGTTCTGAGTTAGTGTTTCAGAAGGTTCAGAGTGAGAACAGCTGTTATATGTCCTTAGATACATATTGGATGTCTAGGGAAGCTAGGATTTTTACCAAGCGTGTATTTCACATACTATCTGGAAAACACAAATGTGTCTATTGTACTTAACGGGATATTTTTTTTTGTAAATGTAAGCGCCTAATATGAAAAAAGTTCCTAGTATTTAATATCCAAGTTCTGCTAAACTCTGAGGAATGGTTGTCGCTTATATTTACTTGTTAACATATATACCTATTAATTACTAAATACTAGGAACCCACTGTACTGTAAAACTTTATTCTACTGCACAGTCAGTATATAATAGGTAAGTATGTAGTGATCACAAGTAATCTTTTGTATATACTTTGCATTTAAGGTATTATGGTAAATACTTCAAATGAATGTAAAAGTTCATTTGAAGTATTTTTGAAGCTTTGAACAGATCATGATTTATATGAAATAAAAAATAAAACACATACCTGTTTTAACATTTCAGTCAAGTTAAAGTTTCAGTCAAAATATTTCAGTCAAAGATAAAACCTGTTTAATTGCTTGTGACTTCATATTTTTGATTACTTATATTTTAGTAATATTATTTTTGCATATTTTTAGTAATATTTTTTTTTTCATTAACAGTGTAACAATTGTTGTTTTTTTTGGGGGGGGGGTTGTTAGGTAAAATGCTGCAGCTGGTGGCCTAGTGGTTAGAGAGGTGCCCCTGCAGTCAGAAGGTTGTGGGTTCTAATCCCAACACTGGTAGTGTCACCACTGAGGTACTGTCCCCACACACTGCTCCCCAGGCGCCCCCAAATATTTTAACACTCAACAAATTCTATTAGGGATTATTGTACTGTTTCATTGTATCGTTTCCCAATGCAAACACTGTACTATTTATGATTGAAAACAAGCCATATGAAATAATTTCATACATTCATCCAAGTCAGATCAAGTGAATGAGGCTCAGTGAATCAGTTTCTTTTCTCCTGGTAGTTTTCCTCCAGTCCACAGCAGGGCACTATGCTGTAAAACTCTCCCAACTTAACCTGACAGCTGAGAGAAAAGACATCTTCCAAATCCCTGTCACATTCTTGACTTAACTCTGTCTAATAATGTGTCTGTGTGTGTGTGTGTGTGTGTGTGTGTCTGTATATGTGCATGTGTATGTGCGTTTGTGTGTGTGTGTTCCACTCAGT
>JBBPCX010000016.1:4242845-4256049 GCA_037974365.1 Hydrocynus forskahlii
AAAGTAAAAGTTTTAGTTATTATTATTATCAATCGTAGTAGTAGTAGTAGTAGTAGTAGTAGTAGTAGTAGTAGTAGCAGAAATAGAAGTAGTAGTAATTTTGCGTGGTGTTTACAATAACAATAACATCAGCAATTACTATAATTTATTCATAAATTCATTTAGTTTACTTTAGGATCATTATTTTGTTTGTATTCTGGCTCGTCTGTAAAGTGGTGTTTTCACAGTCATACCAATAAGGCAGGTTCATCAATTTGTTGAGAGAAAGGGAGCAAGTGAGCTAGAGAGAGAGAGAGAGAGAGAGAGAGATATAGAAAGAAAGAGAGAGGGAGAGAAAGGGGGGAGAGAGAGAGAGAGAGAGAGAGAGAGAGAGCGAGATCGAGAGAGTAGAGGGGGAAAAGGGAGAGAAGAAGTGAGAGGGGGAGAATGAAGTGTGAACAAAGAATAACCCTTTCTACAAATACACATGTGTATTTATTTGATGCTTTTCCTGGCCCGAGCTGTGCTTGGCTTTAATTAGAGCACGTTGAGCCTAGAAGGGAAGGCATGTTCGCTGCACTGGCCAGTGGCAACTCATCAGGCCTTTTCTCTAAACTAAACTCCTTATGAATGACACCAGTATACCATCATTAATCAAGGCCCTTGCCACCGGTTCCTCTTCTGCATTTTTCCAGCATATTTACACTTTCCTCCAAGGCACTGGACTTGTCCGAACGGGCGGCCAGCGGTGCCTGAATCAACAACACCTCGAAGAACAGGGCCGCACTTCAGCTTCGGGGAACGGTTCCCTCCGACTTTCTGTTTCATGTTTTCGTTTCTTTTTTTTTTTGCATCAGAAACACTCGAATTTGATATGGGATTTGAGGTGTCTGGTGACAAGGTGACTACTTAACCCATTAATAGGCGGATTTCGCCTCAGCTTCGTCTTGAACATAAACTGTACCTGGGCAGTCTCGGACCACACACAGAGAGTAATGTGTACAGCGCAGAGGATTTGTTCAGCGAAGCCTTCAAATCTGTGCCTGGCCCTGGCTGCCGGGAGCGCGGGATTGTGGGTAATGGGGGCAGCTCACAGGCCGGGTCAGCGCTGCCGGACACACGTCTGAGTGAGCAGACACAGGGCTGGGTCTGTGTGTCCAGATGAGCGACTACTCTCTAGCTCTCTTTCTCTCTCTCTCTCGCTCCCTCTCTCTCTGAAAGCTCTGAGCACCTGCTGACAGACAGATCTTCAGCTTTCCTCCTCGGCGCGGCTTCTATCTCCTTTTCCCTCGCTCCCGACAGATCGACTAACCCGATGTCGAGGATCCTATCCCTTCTTCCTCTTTTTTTTTTTTTTTTTTTTTGCCACAAGTGCTGCGGTAGGTTCCTCCATCAGCTAGCAGGAGTAAAAGGACACTCTTATGACTATTATTACAGATGATTGGTTCCTAAGCCTGCTTTAAAGTGACAGTTTGGGGCAAAAATCTAATTTGCCCCTCCTCAACCAAAAAAAAAAAAAAAAACAAGAAATTTGTTGTCTGAGGTTTAATTGGTGTCACACTGGAGCTATGAAAGCAAATTGCTACTAATTATCATCACGCAAAATGCCATTGATTTCCCTCTAATCGTATGACTAACTTTTATCTGTGAAAATAGGCAAAAGTACAGACAAAATATACACCAAGATTTTCAGCTTTTTGGGCTTTTGTCCATTATTATCAGTCAGTCATACATTGTTACAAAGCCACATAGGCAAGTCCATTTGAGATTACTTCACAAATCAACACGGGTTGATGATGATTTAGACATGCAGCTCACGTGATGCTACACTTTCGCTGATAAACTTCCATTACTTTCAGCTTTCGTAGCTCCAGTGCAAAACTAAAGAAGCAAACTTCAGACACCAAACTTGTCTTATATATGGGATTAGAGGGAAAAAAAGGTGCTCATTTTTGGCCAAAATATACCCTTTAAGTTTTAACTCTTTGTCTACCTCATCTTGCCGTCTTCCACATCCCTCTTTTGCTCTCTCTTTTTCTATCTGTCCTTCTCTCTGTCCTCCCTTTCTTCTTGCTCCTGAAAGAGCATCTCTGGCCACACAATGACGGGCAGAGCGGGGGGAAAAGGCGGTCTCTGCCAGGGCCGTGAGTGCACCTGGATGGCCAGAGAGGCCAGGCCCGCTGTGAGGACCTATTGTTCGGCATGTCAGCGGCTTCCCTGTTTTAATGGCCCTGTATATCATCATTGTTATTATGGCAGATGACTGGGGTGGCCCCTTCACTGGGGAGGGCTTAAATGTGGACCCCAAATCCCACTGGATGAAATACTAGCACTTAACCCCAGCTATGAGCATTGTGTACCGCGGGAGGACTTTCTCTTTCTTTCTATGTGTCTCTCTCTCTCCCTGCTTTCTCTCTCCCCTGCTTTCTCTCTCCACAAGCCTCCTCATTTTTTCACCTTCTCTTATTCTTTTTAATGGCCTTCTTCGCCGCACTTTTCCTTTCCTTCATTCATTCTCTCTTGTAGGCTAAATTTGGTGTTTTTGTGGGGCTTTTTTTGCTCTATGCCGTTCCGAGTGGGAGAGGGAAGTCAAGCAGAGCGGCCATCGCTTCAAGTTCCATCTTATCTTACCCAGCTGGACAAAGGTCACACCACCGTGTTAAAAAAAAAGAGAAATGTGTGCTTCTTCTTCTTACAATGATCTTTCCAATTATCTGAAGCTCGACTGAATGAAAAAAAAAACATCTAAAAAACATAAAAAAAGCTAAAACAAATACTCATAACTCATGTGACCAAGGACTCTCATATACAAAGGAGTAATGATATTACTTTTAAAGAAGTAACAGAAAGAATGAAATCTGTACTCAAACTATAAATGTTGTTCTTTTACCTAAAATTGCAAGATTGTATCCTCGTATTGCAGTACACCACATATTAATTTACTTTATTATTATTATTTGTGTATATCATTTATTAAGCAACATGAGCAACAGACTACTTTAGTAATCTACAACTACCAGTTGCAGTTTGAGCAAACTTTCAGTTGAGTAAACCTGAAAACATCTTGGGTTTTAGCAGAACATTCTCAAAGCTGAGCGCTACATTCTGCCTTGATGTCTAAAAGTCACTGAAATTCCTCTTTGAATGTCCTCAAAACCCCTCTTTGGATGTGGATTGTATTCTGACCACGCAAGGCATTTGCTAAGTTGTGAAGTGCTCACGCTGACTGTGGAAAGATTTAGGCCAACTTAACACTAACTTGCAAATGACTTTCTACGCTGGAATCATTGTAATGTTTTATTTATTCTGCAGTCGGGTCATAAATCACATCTCTGGCTTTTCGGCAAGTATTTTAAACCTAGACATAACAGTTTCTACTCCCACTACAGTGTCAGAGGTATTACAATTATTATGACGTTATTTCAGTTATTTCAACCTCAGGACTCCAAGCATGGAGGTCATGTTGAAGAACGAACGGTGGAGCAGGTTTCATCAGTGCAGTTATTTTAGACCAATCATCTTCGGCGGTGTGTTATTGTACAGGTGTACATTTATATATGAATGTTTGCAGTCTACTTATTGTTACACTCAGTTCCGTATGTAATGTCAAGGTTTGGATCTATGACTAAACTCAGCTTGGGCTACAATCTGTAGTATTCATTCTAGCTTATAAACCTGATATTAGCAATTTAAAACTAACAATTTGTAATGATTGGAATGCAACAAAAACATACTATCACTGTGCCATTTTATTAGAAAGGGGGGAAACACTGAAACATATAGTTTGCTAGAGTATTATTTAGTAAGTGTAGATTATTAGAAACTGAAGTCTGGGTAGATATGTAAAATATATATGTGCAATCCTTTCTACTCAATCAAAAATCAAAGCTGAGGATATGCAAAGATATCACTTACTATACATTCAAAACATTCAGTGGATTGTAAGCTACGTTACCTAGAGATGGAAAGTCCATGCTCCATGGCTGCAGTAAAGAATCTATAAGTTCTTGGGTCTTCAGTCGTTCTTTCCAGGCATCTCACTGGGGAAGAATCTTATGTGGAAACATGAAAACCGACAGAATTTATTAGATTGTTTAGTCGGTCCACCATTAATTTAGTCAATAGATGATTTTTTATTTTCATATATTATACTATAGTTAAAGGCAGACTAACCATTTTATTCTTCCAAATGAGGTAAGCATAGAGCTGTTCAGCAAATGCGAAGCATATCTAATGTTCTAATAAACAGGATGAGAGCCCTCCATAGATGAGGAATACTGTTTATTGTAGTTCTTTTCTATTGTTGATGATGATCATCATATTCAGCCATGTACAAAACTGAAAAAGTGAACAAAATGTGGTAAACGTCTAGAAATGTATTTGTTTAATTCTCCTCCCTGCAATAAAAAAGTGCCTATGATTTTATTTAAAGTAAATAATGAATTGTGTTTGTGTGTGGGTGCAGTTCATAAAACAGTAACACTTTACAAGTGGCAGTACCTAAAGAGTTTATTAATGGTTGTTAATTAGGTCATAAACACCTTACACCATTTATAGGCAGACATAACACAAATTAAAATGTACAGTAATGACCTATTCTCTATGAAGAATATGAAAATTTGATGGAGCTGACATATAATGCTAGATGAATGTGGGCATACTATTTGTAAACTTGAAACCATCTGTAAATCATTTACTTTTACTGTTGGTGTTACTGGTGTTACTGTTAGGTGGTGCTTAAAATACACTTTCTGGAGCACTACACATTCCGGCACGAGACACTGCTTTTAATATTGCACACAATGAATCTGCATCCAGTGTATGAATCTCTTATGGATGCCGAGTTCAGTACAGGAACAAATTCACTGACTTTGTTGGTGGAAGATTTAAGATGAGCAACAAGTAGGCTACCTGTCTGTGCGAATGTGAGAAGAGACAAAAAGCCCCAAAAGAAAATGAATCCTCAGTTCCTCAAGTGCTACACAATAAAAACGTCTGTCAGTGTCAAAGGTGAGCGAACGGGACTTGGAGGTGAGGGCCTGGCTCGTTTGATCTCGCGCAGGGCATCGCCATTTCCTGTGGCAGCAGAGCCGTGCGCAGTGACGTCAGGCGCGGCGATTTACGGAGTGTGAACAATGTCGAAGTATTTCTTACACGGAGTAGCTGCTCAAGCCGGGCTAATTAAGTCTCCGGGGAGGTGTAGCATTCTGAGAAATATATAATCCCCATGTTTGTCTTTTTTTAAAGAGGCGTTTCAAAACATGGCGCTGGTTTAACTCTCCCTCCGTGAGGCTAACGAGAAACGGGCTAACTTGTCATTAGCGAATAGGCTAAATGAAAAGCCCGTGGTTAGAAAGGCCCGCAAAATATTCGCCATGTTTAAATTTATATAGTAACAACCCCCCCGCCACAATCTCTTTAAAGGGGAAACCGCCCTCCCTCGTATGGAAATGTGTAACGGGGCTCACTGGCAACAGGCAGGATAGAGTTTTGAGAAGTGTATGACATCAGGGGGCTGCTGAGCACCTCTGGCCCATAAACGCTGCAAGCCCCCGCTGCATCTGCAGGTGTGGTGGCCCCCACTTCGGCGCGAAGGAGAGCCACCAGGTTGTTTCATTAGTGCGTAGACACAGTGTCACAGGCAGGCAGGCCACGGGAGACAACGAGTCTCAGACGGCGGCGTGTGCTGCTTTGTGATTATTTCCAGACGAGCTGGTCCTGATAGCCGTACTCTGCACTTCTGAAGCGAGCAGTAAGCGCTCTGATGACGTTTATACGCTGCCCTCATAAAATGCGTAACGGAGAAATGGTCTAGTCTGCATTCAGCAACATGCCGACCTTCAATCGCCATGTATGAAACATGACAGCAAGGATACAGAAACAGCTACAAACACAATACACTCCCCCCCCCCACGAGGACGGGCAAGAACTATAGTCAAAATACATTTGCCACTAATACCTTTGCAAAATAATTCTTGCATTCTGGAATCTTTGTGCAGTCTTTACAACCGGTATTAAGCTCACAAAAAAATAGGATTTTGAAAGACACCGAGAAGCATTCATTCATTTCATTTGAACACAGATCATGCTATCATGTTCAATGCAGCCTGCAGCCAACAGAATAACTGAGAAGCAATGGGACTATGCAAAATCAGTTCATTTAAAGGCAGAGAGGACCAGCATTTGGACAGACCTAATTGTAAGTTGATTGATATTTAAGCTGAAATTTACATTTAGGCCATATGTTAGGTTCATTGATGATCAAAGGAAATATTCTTTTCTAAATGGCCCAAGTCATAAAAAATGGACTGTTCCTTGAATTTATGAAATTGTTTAAAATAGTACCTAAGTAAAGTAGCAGCCAAAGAAATACTTAATTTTTTTTTAAAGTAAAAAAACATTGTAAGTGCATGTGAGGAAAAAAATTAAATAGAAGAATAGCTATGTTGCTTGTTAATATGTTGCTGTCTTGTTACTATTGATTTTACACTAAAAAGTGAGTCCATAAAAACACTAATTCAATGTCATTTTACACTTATGATCAATCAATTTAAATCCTAAGCTGCACGCAGTTCTTTTACCTGTGAAAGCCAACATTCTTATAAATAAAGGTGCAAAAAAATGTCCTTTGAACAGTACGACATAGAACAGCTTTTGGTTACCTCAAGAACCTTTTGATGTATGGCTCTTTTAAATTAGATGCGTGATATTTAGAAGTGTAAAGTACCATCAAGAACCTCAAACTGTAATAGCATATTTACATCTGAAGTTTCTGTGAATCTGTAAAAGGTTCTTCCCACATGAATACCTTTTCTAAAGAGTGTATGGGAGGTAATATTTCAGCTCTCTCACTTTAGGAGCACATAAAAATCTGAAAATGGAGATTTTTTTAAGGGGAAATATTTAGCTTATCGTTAGCTGCACATTTTGAGAAATCAATTACCTTTACCTCTTTTACATAGCATGACCCTCTCACAATACTGAGATGTGGCAGCCATGTACACATTCGAGCAAAGACATAACATGTTAAACGAGGCAGCATTTTCACAAAGCAGGAAGCTTCCCACTGTCTTATCTCCTAATGGGCATGCATTAGCATTAGCTTTTGCCTACTTAGCATTAGCCTTAGCACTGGTCTGGCCATTAAATCAACAATGCACTCATAACGTCCCAGCTTAAGGGGCCCCTCAGTCAGATGGCAATGCGCAGTGTCCACCTCATTAAGTGGCTCAAATTGACGTTTAGGCCACATATTAAGTCCATTAATGAAAGAGGGCCGGCTAGCTGCTCACACAATCGTCACATGTAAAGGAACATGCTGTTCTGAAGTCAAACATTATTAAAGCATATATTACTGACCATTAAGACTCTAACAGGTTTCACATTGTTACAGATCTCAGTGCAGCCCACACATCATGTATGGGCAACAAATGTCAGTGAACATAGGTCCCCTTGCTTTCTGACTTTTCATCCAAGACAACTTTTAATGTAAGTGTCCAATATCAGCTACTACTGTTGTATTATGCTGCAGTAATATTCTATTGCATTTTATTTGCTGACCATTCTTCAACAACTGACAAGTTGCAAGAGGTTCAATGTGCTCAGATATGAGCCTTCATTAGAATAAACATGCTCTGGTTTGGTCCCAGGAAAGATTAACTGACTTTGCAATAGGCGTTGACTTCCTTGTGGTCTTTTTTTCAATACATCATAAGCACTCCCAAAACAATCTTATTATGAGTGACTGTGCCCTATGTCTTAAACAACGTGACAAAGGTAAAGACCCACCTAACCTTTCAAATTCAAAGAAGGCTGTTAATTAATACCAGATCAGGAAGAAAAATATTTGTTACTGATTATTAATGAGACTTAGCAGAATGTTTTTAATGATGGAAAATGCTGCTCTCCTTAAAAAAATCCAGTTAAGTTCAATATACTGAAACTTGAAAACTTATATTTCTTCTAATGCTCAAATCCTAAACTAATAGTCCCTCAAACAGGAGTTTAAAATATACCAGTATATATATGATACGATCTGAAAATAACTGCAAAACTTCTCAAATTGACCTGTCTACAGCTCAACCGAAATGTTATTGCCTTAGGAATGTTCTTGTTGAAGGTGATTTTTCTATCTTGGCATGTTGTTCAGAGTGTCAGCAGGGGGAGTAAGTTTGGTTTTGAGTCAAACAGACCCCAGCCATTAGGCTGGATTACACTGCAGCTCATGCACTAGGAAGAATGCTCTTGAAATTCTGATCCAGCATCAGTTTCCTTTATCAAATGCAGACCTAAAACAAATATACAGACATTGCAAAGCTGGTCCCAGAGCAGTATAAGGGGTATCATCAGCATCTCTAAGACTTTCAGCATCTTCAAATCAATGCCATCCAGGCAATGCTCCCTTCATATCTTTAGTTGTCTTGGCAAATTCTTTTTGTAAGCAGTTTATTTAGATCATTTTCATTTCTACCTATTAAGTAGAGTGGTAGTAAAGTTCTTACAAGTACAAACAAATTACTATTACAACTAATAAACACTTAAAACTCACTTACTGAACATAAAGTCATAAAGTAGCACCCTTTAATGTGTTCATCTGAAGTGTTATTCACAAACCGTCTTTACTGAGAAGTGTTTTTGACCACATAATGCTAGAGCTCTGTAATTATTGTATCAACTTTGAGATTCTTTGTGAACATTTTTCCTGGGGCAACAAAGAAAGGAGAAAAATCAGGACAAAAATGTGTAAACAAAATAAATGTACACAAACCATGAATAAAATCCAAGACGTCACCAGGAAGCCTGTTTTTTTCTCTGTATCCCACTGTTGATTGTAGAGCTGGAAGATTGGAAATGGCTTTGATCTTTCAAACTGCCAGTAAGTTAGTGGTGATCAATAATAGGGTTAGAGCCCTCACAAAGGGAAAGAAAAAACTGAGCTAGGAATGAAGATACCACCCTTGACAAAGCAGAGTCCTATGCAGTAAACAAGTGATAAATCAATGTGAGTTCTCTGTTTTGTAAACTGCCGTACCCGTCCTCAGCCCGAGCCCACACGTTTACATTTATTTACTCTAGATGTGAGCAACGCTGATCGCCGTACTGTCAAACGTTAGAGATACCACACAAACAGAAAATATTTTCCCCAAGCCATTAAGCTTAATTATTATTTCACTCACGCACCATTACATACGATAAAACAAATATTTGACTACTGATTACATTAGTGGGGAAAGCAACGTTACTGCTATACTGTTACACGCATCGCCAAGTTCAAAAGGGACACAAGGCGCAATAGAAACTGACCGCTCATTTGTCACCGAAGCTCCGGCTCAAAAAAGCACCGCTCTGGTCGTTGTAAACTGTGTTTGTTGTTTCTTGACAAAGCTCACCTGTGGGTATTTACTTAAAAGGTAATTCTATTCATTTGTCACTAATGGAAAAGTCAGCACATGTGGGTCTGAGTTTCGTAGCTAAATGTGTGCCAGCAAAGCATCCATGCTTGATATGTCTCACATTACAGGAAGGAACTTCTGATAACTATTATGCATTAACCTGTTACTGGTGTGTAACGGTAAATTCGGTTTTGCTCATATTTCAACCCCGTCATTAATGAAATTTAAATACAAGAATGTAAATATAGGAGTAGTAGATGGGTAATAGTAGAATAGTAGTAGTTATTCACTTAATCATTTATTCACTTAAATAAATACCTTATTCGGACTATTAGTTTAACATGTATTAAAAATATTCAGTAATTCTCAAGTCGATATGAAACACTGAAAATATTATTATGCTTTTACCCTGCCTTACAGTTTGTTTGTTTTTTTTTTTACAAGAACCAGCCTTTGAAATGCATTAGAACTAGAACCAGCCTTTGAAATGCATTAGGGGTGGATGAATTTCAGGGAAATGTATAACTCCTGATGTGTCAGCAAATACAGATATCAATCAACACATTCAAGTGCTCAAAACACACTATAGAATATTAATTACATTAGTGATCAAGACCCAGTTGCTTTGGATGATTAATCAAGTAATTCAAGCTTGTTAAATGGACTTAACTGAACAACAACAAACTATAAAATGACTTTCAAAAAACTGCAGCCAATGGGTTTTGTAATGCTAGAGCCAGCCACCCAGCTTTCCAAAACTGGGAGAGCCCACACGAGGAGCCAGAAACTTAAAATGTAACTCTGCGCATGCCCTCTCTACAGTCTGAGCAGTGCAGTGAATGCTTGTCAAACATCTGCAACCCACTAACCCAAATGTGTTTGACTGTGGCGAGAAATAGCAGCTTATGGATATGATTCACTGGCGCAACGTGTGTGCGTGGCCTGCAACATTAAGGTAGTAAGACAAAACATGTGAGCCTGTTCAACAAGATGCAACAAAAAAGCATTTCTGACTTTGTGGTGTAATTAGATGTGGCACCATCAGTTTTTTCTTTGTGGCATCAAATGGTATTTACGGTACAGGTTAACCAAAGTGAATCAACAGTTTTTCCCCCACAAATGTGGAGGAGAGTCCATGACAGTTAATGGCTGAAGTTCCCAGTGTGTGGGTTAAATAAAGCCCTGAAACACACTGACACATTCACAGTACAGTTTATTAAAGACACAATATTAATTACATTATTTGCTCTTTAATGGCATTTTTATTCTTATATGAAAACAATTTGGATAACATAAATCAAGGCACTGCATCGAAGGTAAGATGTAACTGGCGATTTAGTGCAGTTAGTCATGCGTACGTATGCTGTACCATTTAGATACGCATTTGAGCACCAGCATTCAAGTGCACTCACCTGGCCTGATTATTTCATAAAAACTGAAACACAGATCAGCCCAAATTTTGCCATTCTGTTTAGAGCAAAAATGTGCCCATTCCTATCATGCTTCCCTATATAATACATCTTTAGCTCATCTTTGCAATTGCTAATAAACAATATTCTTCTTTGTTCTCCAGAAATTTGTATGTAATTCAGAAGGGAGATTATTTGCGTCATATTTCTGCCTTCTAAAACGTCTATACTGTCACATAAACTCTTAGAGGGAGAGGTATAAACTAAAGGCTGGGCAACAAATTGTGACGACTGGATTGGACCATCTCCAATACATCAAGTTTTTGCGGGCTGTTCCCAGTATGCACCAGTTAGTTCCTACCAAAAGTGCTCCAGGGACAACCGGTGAATCAGTGACGAGGTCAGTGATGCACAAGGCTCATTGATGCATGTGGGGAGCGAAGGCTAGCCTGTCCAATCCCACAGGAGAGCTACCGTAGCACAAATTGCTGAAAATTTTAATAGCGTCTACAAAAGACCAGTGTCAAAACACACAATGCATCACAGCCTCATAGCTCACGTAGGGAAGAGCTGGCACCAGGATGCACTACATGAGGAAGTCAAGCTGGCGGAGGCGGTGTGATGCTCTGGGCGATGTTCTGCTGGGTATCCTTGGGTCCTGCCATTCATGTAGGTTACTTTGTCATGAACCACCTACCGAAACAAGTACACCCCCAAAGGTATTCTCTAATGGCAGTGACCTCTTCCAGCAGGATAATGTGCCATCACACTGCAAAAGTTGCTCAGGACTGGTTTGAGAGGTGTTGACCTGGCCTCCAAATTCCCTAAATCTCAATATGATTGAGCATCTCCGAAATGCGCTAGACAAGCCAGTACGATCCATGGAGGCCAACTGACAGGACTTACAGAATCTACTACTAACAGCTTGGAGGTTTTGTGGAGTCCATCCCTCAAAGAGTCAGAGGAGTTTTGGCAGCATGACGAGGACCTACACATTATTAGGGAATTCTAGGTGGTTTTAATGTTATGGCGGATCAGTATAAAGAAACAGGACAGAGACAGAATACATCGACAATGTCATTCATCCCTGCTATGTAAGCTACACTGCATGCAGTTAGTTGGGTTGTTATCAATAGTGCACAGTACAATCACAGGGTGCAAAAAGCAATAGAGCGGAGTGTTGTGTATATGTTTGTTCTGAGTGAAATAGAGAAAGAGGGCGATCTTTGCGTGCTTGTCTCTAATTGGCTGCAGCGGGGAGCTGCACACTGACATCTGCTGCTGATTTCTGGTGATAATAAATCAGGTTTGTTTCTGGACTGGCACTCTTTCACAGAGCTTTCATTCTCTCTCTCTCTCTCGATGTCTCACTCTCTCTGTCTCTTATTCTCTCTCACACTCCCTCTCTGCTCCTTCTTCCTCTCTTTCTTTTTCTCACTTTCTGCACAGAAAGCATCAGACCTACAGGAGATGGCTGGAATACTTTGGACACTATTTCGCGTATTGGGTGGCCGTAGAGCTTGAATCCGGAAAGACCACGCTGGAACTGAAAGAAATAAAGACGGGGCATTCAAAAATGGTCTGAATGTGGGTCTTGGGAAATCAGAAACATGCATTATGTACTCACATGTGAGCAGACTGCACCCCAGGAGAAGAGAACAAGAAAAAAAGAGAGAGAAAGAATAGGTGGTCCTTGCTGGGAAAAGTGGAAATCACTGTCAGTGCCTAAACAAAACAATACAAATTCCACCTGTCCGTGAAACTTTTCCTGCCTCTCAGTTTTCAGCTCTTTGAATTTGCCTCAAGGTTTTGGATAGTCGAAGCACTTATTGACAGACAAAAAAGTCAAGGCATCCGCCCAAGTTTTGAGGAGAGAAAAAAAAACCTCCTCACACTCACTGAGGGCCAAGCATGGGAGTAAAAGAGAAAGTGCAATGATTCAAAGTGATAAAATATGATGTTATACATGACAGGCCTAGGTGTCTGTTTTCATCTTGTCTGTACTAGACTGTGGTTTCAGACAACCACCAACGCTGCATGATGATTCCAAGAAAGACAGCCAAAGTCATCAGAAAGACAGAAGCGCTGTCTGTTGCCTCTATTTGCCTCAGATTTAATCTGACACGTGCAAAACAAGATCTTTTTCACAGAAATAGCCTTAATGTTTCTTAACTGTTTCTTTCTAAAATCTACTTGATTTCCAGGCAAAGACAATAAAATCGTCAGTGTGAAATGAACCCTATCGGTGTTGAATTAACCTCTACACATGGTCCCAGTGTTTCCTGTGCACCACCAAGTTTGGTGTGGCAGTGGGCAAGTGATATAGTTTTGTAATCCAAGGGTTTGTCATTCAATTTTGTTTGAAAGGTTGTGGTCCTATTCCAGGATGAATGGACTTATGTGTTTCCCTTAGAACTGTTGCCT